>CAUYLG010066822.1:0-22261 GCA_963573385.1 Cacajao melanocephalus
ATCATTGAAAAATCAGGAGACAACAGATGCTGGAGAGAATGTGGAGAAATAGGAACACTTTTACACTGTTGGTGGGCATGTAAATTAGTTCAACCATTGTGGAAGACAGTGTGGAGATTCGTCAAGGTAAAGCCATTTTTATTTAGTTACTTTCCTGTTTCCTATTTTACCAAAACCATAACAGACAAAAAGTTCTAACCAAAAGAAGTTCTACACATATAAAAACTTCAGGCCCTTGAAAATTGGTTCCACATTTCTCAACTCGAGAGGGACCCTCCACACTTTTGGGGCCGAGCAACCAAGATAAATTTGACCAGAGTCTTTTCCTCAGAAACAAATGGCATTCTAGAGAGAGAATGAGTTTTCAATATCACAGGTTTCCTCTGTCACCGTAAAGCCTTTTTCTTTTTTCCTGTTTTCTGTTTATTTGTGGCCAGATGATGAGATAATTAATATTTCACAACCAATAGCATGCTCATGAACCTTAATTAAATATTAGATATGTCATGTTAAACCTAAATGTCTACATAATCTTAGAGATCCACTAGTTCATCTTTTAACAAATTTCACTTGCAGAGTAACTATAGGTTGGTGCATAAGTAATTGCAAATTTTGTCATTACTTTTAATTTCACAAACTGCAATTTCTTTTGCACCAACCTAATATTTGTTCAAATTGAACATCTAGAACGTTATATAGAGTTAGATTTTTAGGTTAACATATTCAGATTTCTCGTTTAAATTTAACAATAAATTTTCCAGTTGAATTATGCTAGAAATTGAATGAGAAACCAAAAGAAAGATAATTCATTAGCTTGTAGACAAATTTATAACCCTAATCCTTTAATTGTTCATAGACTTCAACACACCATGATTTAATAGTGGAGACTTGGTAAAACATAAATAAATACATAAATAATATTATATATATATATTACTGGTGCTATATATATATTATATATACACATATATATATATGTGTATATATAATATATATACACACATATATATATACTACCGGTGCTACCCTCGTGATGATCCCTAATGCACAAGGCATCCTGCAGGGGACTGTGTGTTGCGCACCTAGATGGTATATTTTTATTTCTGGAAGATTTAACAATTAACCACCTGTATGGGCAACTTTATGTCTTCATAAACAAAAAATAAGGGGCAAATATGGATTATGGATTCTAAGGGTACCACTGTCACTCAATAAGCAGTTGGAGCTGATAAGCTGATTTATATAAAACCAGTTGATTGATAAATACCTCTTAATTTGCACTGTGGAATAAAGGAGAAGTTGCCAGCAGAAATAAAGCCCTCTAAATGAACATCTTTCAATAGAATGTTGTTTCTCCGGATCAGCATAAATTCAAATGAAGTTATGATTACAGAACTGTCTCAAACATTAGCAACTGTATAGCTGATTCTACTGCAAAGGCTATAGCTATCCAGAACAATTCTTTAAATTAATTTGTTAAGGTTGTTTTCGATTAGAAGAAGATTGCTATGGACTACCTCTCGATGGGTGTATGTGATAGCTTACACTTCTTGCTGCCCTTTGATAAATATGTCTGATATGGTGGAAACTCAGTTGCAAGAAATTGCAAACAAACTATTAGGTAATAACTAGATTTCACTTCTGGCTCATTTTTTATCTATATGATTTTAGTTAATTTAGTTTATAGAGGATCCTACTAAAAAGCACATTTTTGTCTCTCCCTATTATCCACCTGACAGTCATTACCGTAGTCTCACTATTGTACTATATTCTCTCAAATGTCTAAGATGTTTACATACAGCCATCCACGGTTTGTCACTGGTCTCTCTGGTTAGAACAAGATACTATAAAGAGATTATACTGACTTAACATCGTGACCTGTGAATTCCACACTGAGACCAAGCAAGCCCATTATGATAATAACAGAGTGGCATCAATGCCCAAATTTAGTCAATCTCTCAAAACTGAGAGGCTGACCAAAAGGAAGAAATTGTTAAATCAACCGAAATTTGGCCGGAGGCTATCTTCATACTTGAATCCCCATACAGTGGGGTAAAAAATAACTTAGTATGGAAACAAACTGACACCTAACTAACTTAGGAGTATAACAAACAACTGAGTTTCAGCCAGTCACAAGCAGGTGAACTTCAGCCAATCATAGGCAGCCAATTCATCATGTCATGCCCATTAAGGCAAATGTCTCATCACACCATAACCAAATAACACAGAATCCTAGCATAGACAATCAGGTGGTTTATCTATTTTGCTTTTGTGTTTTGCATATGAAAGGCCTCTGCACTGTTGAACAGAGTTCATTGTCCCTCATCTGGCTCTGATTGATGCCTGGTTCATGAATCATTCTTTGCTCAAATTCTGGTACATTGATTTGCCTATTTTTTTCTTTAAGCACATATAAATTAAAATAATAATAATAAAAAGAAAAGCTTTTTTATTATCTGTTAAGAATGTCTACCTTCTTTAAAATGTAATGGAATACAATCAGCCTATTGGCTTTTTAAATTTTTCATCTTCAAAGATAATTTAATATAAATATAGGTTCAAATAAAATTCATCAAGTGAATTGTGTTTGTCTTTCAATTCTAAGTATTTGCAATCTAAAACAAGTATAAGACATTAGAAGCTTCCAGTTATTACAATAGAAATTATTATTTTAATGTTATTTTAGTTATAATAAATTTCTATACTAATGTATTCAATTATAATATATTTTAATATTAATTGGATGCTGTAGCTCATTCGGTGCATTAACTCATTGTCCTTTTAAAATTTCTTCTGTTTTCCTATACTGCACTGGATTTCCCAAGCTCCCCTGTAGATAAATGTGGGCATAACACAGTTCAGACCAATGGGGAAAAAACAGAAACCTGCTGGTATTGCTTCTTCTAACGTTTTATTTCTCTCCTTCTAACATGAAGAAATGACATGTGTAGATACAAATCCTTTTGCCCTGCCAAATACTTGAAATCACTCCCTTTGCTCAAAATGTATTATGACTTAAAAATGTGAACTGCAAATAACCCAGAACAAACTGAGCCGGGGTTTACCCCCAGAAATTCAAATGCTCTGTGTATTGACACAGAGAATTTAGCTCATGATATAACAGCTATCTCATGAACAGGATGTGACAAGAATGAGAAAACTATCAACACGTTAATGAAGAAGTGGACCCCTGAAAGAGTTTTGGTCTAAGTTTTTCAGCAGCAGTCTCAGCTTTCAATGTTTCCTACAGATAGTTTATTTCATGAGTCTAATAATCTCCTTTGGCTTGTTATTTTATTAGAATTTGCTGATATTTAGGGAAGAGCACATTTCTAAATGCTGAATTTGTCATTAATATGATCTATGCATAAACTATGAGATGGTTATATTTGTGTGTGCATGCCTGCACATATACTACACCTAATTACGAGTTGCTTTATATATTTGGAACAATAAAATCTACCTATGTGAACTTAAACGGCACCAGATATAAGCATCACTTTTACTATAAGTGCCAGCTAAATCACCATTTCGTTGTTTTATTAATGTTTCACTAATCAGAAAAGCACATAAAAGTAGTAGCTGCTAATTCTGTATATATGAAGATAAGTAAATGCGAATGTTGTTCTAATAATAGAAAATAATTATTGTCACATTGCTAGAGTTATTTTGATTTTTAATATACCAAATAATGTACAAAATGCTTTGCATGCATTATTCTCAATAATCTGTCCAAGAAATAGAAGGTGAATCATTTTAAAAGTGGTCTTTTGAGTCTCACACAGTTGAAACAACTTGATCAAGTAGATGGCAGTTATTTTATTTTAGGCTATTTTATTTGATTCCAAAGCTCAATTTCATTAGGCTGCCCCCATTTCCTAAGATGAGATGCTTCTATCACCAAGCTTATGAGTTTTCCCTAACAAGGTATATAGGTTCTCTATCAGGTCTTTCTTTCAAACAACTCCCTGTACATCCACATTACATTTCACCTCTATCTAGCAGTTGGGGAAAGAAATATCTTTAGCAATTCTAATTTTTCAGGGACTCTATATTAGTCATAAATGAAAGTTGAAATAATTTAATCTAGATGACAAACGGGAAGAGGAGAAGAAGGAAAAAGGAGAAAGAGTAGGAGAAGCAGAAGGAGGAGGAAGAGAGGGAGGAGAGAGAAAAGCCAGCAAAGATTAAAAATTCCAAATTGTAAAATCTATTTCTGCCTTTTTTTTAACCACACTTGTGTGGCTGTGGGCAAGTGATTTAATTGTTTTCAAACAGTGTTAGTATATTTAAATTGAATAATATTGCATAGTTAACCTCAGAACTCTTAATTTTTAAATCCTCAAATTAAGTATTTCTCAACCAATACTGGAATGTGTGGATACAATCATTTTGCCCTTACAAACACTTGAAATAACTCCCTTTGGTCAAAATGTATTATGACTAAAAATGTGAACTGCAAAAAACCCAGAACAAACTGAGCCAGCGTTTTACTCACAGAAATTCAAATCCTCTGTGTATGAGCTATGTAATCAGAAACCTAAAGAAGCAGTCTATTACTTTCTATTAGTCTAGGTCCATAATTATCTTAATTTCTATCCTACTAAATACATTATTATTTCATATTTCTTTAATTTCTTAGGGTTATCTTTTAGATTTTTAATAAATTTTTATTAAGTTGATTGTAAGCAAGGATGCACCAATGTTACTAGTGCATATAACAATTAGAAATTCTGGGTTTTGAGTATAAATTACATATTTTTATTCTTTGAGTCTTTATTCAGCATCAGCATCAAGTATAAATTGCCACTTATCCCCATTATTGCCTCAACATTCAGAAAAATGCTCTTTCCAATACAGGTAAATTTTTTTCGATATCTGTCTGAGTTGTCCTGGGATTCTATTTAAATGCTATTTTTAATACTCTCTTGATCATATTTCAGGAATATGTTATCATGTATTTACATACCGTAATTTTCAACATATAGCCAATAAATCAGGTTAGAGTGGAAAAATATTAAGTAACAACAGAAAATTAAAATAAAAGCACTATTGATCACAAGAACCTTCACACATGAAACTTTTTTTAAAATTATACTTTCAATTATGGGATACATGTGCAGACTGTGCAGGTTTGTTATATAGGGATACATGGGCCATAGTGGTTTGCTGCACCTATCAACTTGTTATCTAGGTTATAAGCCCTACAACCAATAGGTACTTGTCCTAATGCTCTCCCTCCCCTTGCCGCCAAACCCTCCACATGCCATGATAAGTGATGTTCCCCTCCAGTGTTTATATGTTCTCAATGTTCAGCTTCCACTTATGAAAGAAAACGTGGTGTTTGGTTTTCTGTGTCTGTGTTAGTTTGCTGAGAATGGTGGTTTCCAGCTTCATCCACATCCCTACAAAGGACATGAACTCATTCTTTTGTATGGCTGCACAGTATTCCATAGTGTACGTGTTCTGCATTTTCTTCATCCAGTCTATCATTGATGGGCATTTGGGTTGGTTCCAAGTCTTTGCTATCGTAAGTAGTGCTGCAATAAACAAACGTGTGCATGTATCTTTAGAGTAGAATGACTCTATAATTATATATATATATATATATATGTATATATATATATGTGTATATATACATATATTATATATATGTATATTATGTGTGTGTGTGTGTGTGTGTGTGTATATACACACACACACACACACACACACTTTGGATATACATCTAGTAATGGAATTGCTGAGTCAACTTGTATTTCTAGTTGTAGATCCTTGAGGAATTGCCATGCTGTCTTCCACATGATTGAACTAATTTACACTCCCACCGAAAGTGTAAAAGTGTTTCTGTTTCTCCACATCCTCTCCATCAACTGTTGTTTCCTGACTTTTTAAGGATCACCACTCTAACTGGTGAGATGGTATCTCATGGTGGTTTTGATTTGCATTTCTCTAATGACCAGTGATGATTAGCTCTTTTTCATGTTTGTTGGCCTCATAAAGGTCTTGTTTTGAGAAAGGTCTGTTCATATCCTTTGCCCACTATTTGATGGGTTGTTTGTATAATCTTTGTAAATGTTTAAAGTTCCTGGTAGATTTTGGATATTAGCCCTGTCTCAGATGGATAGATTGCAGATATTTTCTCCCAGTCTGTAGGTTGCCTGTTCACTCTAGTCATAGTTTCTTTTGCCGTGCAGAAACTCTTCAGTTTAATTAGATTTCATTTGTCAACTTTGGCTTTTGTTGACATTGACATTATTCATGAAGTCTTTGTCCGTGCCATGTCCTGAATGGTATTGGCTAGGTTTTCTTCTAAGGTTTTTGTGTGGTGTCAGGTCTTACATTTAAATCTTTAATCCAGCTTGAGCTAATTTTTGTTTAAGGTGTAAGGAAGAGGTCCAGTTTTAGTTTTCTGCATATAGCTAGCCAGTTTTCCCAATATCACTTATTAAATAGGGAATATTTTCTCCATTGCTTGTTTTTGTCAGGCTTGTCAAAGATCAGATGGTTGTAAATATGTGGTATTATTTCTGAGGCCTCTGTTCTCTTCCACTGGTGTATAAGGACTACTCCCTAACTCATTTTATGAGGCCAGAATCATCCTGATACCAAAACCTGTTAGAAACACAGAAAAAAAAAAAAAAGAAAAAGAAAAGAGAAAAGAGAAAGAAAAAGAAAATTTCAGGCCAATGTTCCTGATGAATATCGATGCAAAAATCCTTAATAAAATACTGGCAAACTGAATCCAACAGGAGATTAAAAAGCTTATCTACCACAATCAAGTCAGTTTCCTTCCTGGGATGCTAAGGCGGGTTCAACACACACAACTTAGTAAATGTAATCCATCACATAAACAGAATAAATGACAAAAACCACATGATTATCTCAATAGATGCAGAAAAGGCCTTCGATAAAATTCAAAACCCCTTCTTGCTGAAGATACTTGATAAACTAGGTATGGAGTATCTCAAAATAATAAGAACTATTTATTACAAACCCACAGTCAATATCATACTCAATGGGAAAAAGCTGGAAGCATTCTTTGAAAACCCTTGAAAACTGGCACAAGACAAGGAGGCCCTCTCTCACAACTGCTATTCAACGTAGTATTGGAAATTATGGCCAGGACAGTCAGGCAGGAAAAAGAAATAAAGGGTGTTCAAATAGGAAGAGAAGAAGTCAAATTATCTTTGTTTGCAGATGAAATGATTGTATATTTAGAAAACCCCGATCGTCTTAGCCCCGAAACTGCTTAAGCTGATAATCAACTTCAGCAAAGTCTCAGAATATAAAATCAATGTGCAAAAATCACAAGCATTAATATACACCAATAATAAACAGAGAGCCAAATCATGAGTGAACTCTCATGCACAATGGATACAAAGAAAATAAAATACTTAGGAATACAACCTACAAGGGATGTGAAAGGTCTCGTCAAGGAGAACTACAAACCACTGCTCAAGAAAATAAGAGAGAACACAAACACATGGAAAAACATTTCATGTTCATGGATAGGAAGAATCAATATCGTGAAAATGGCCATACTGCCCAAATAATTAATAGATTCAATGCTACTTCCATCAAGATACCATTGCCTTTCTTTGCAGAATTAGAAAAACCTACTTTAAATTTCATATGGAACTATAAAAGAACCAAGACAATCCTAAGCAAAAAGTACAAAGCTGGAGTCATCACGCTACCTGACTTCAAACTATACTAGAAGGCTAGAGTGACCAAAACATCTTTACACAGATACCAAAAGAGATATATAGACCAATGGAAAAGAACCTTCCCACTTGAAACATTTTAAAAGACCTGTAGAGATTTATATCTTTCTCTTCTGTCTTATATGTTTTTCTTCTGTCTATTATTACATATCTAAGACAGAAGAGAAATTGAGATAGACTCCGTTGAACTGCATACAACATTTAAGAATTAAGTTAATATTTATTAGGTGACCATTATGAATAAATATTGTGTCCCACACAAGTTCATATGTTGAAATTTTAACTCCCAATGTGTGGTATTAGGAGGTAGAGACTTCAGAAGATACCTAGGTCATGAGGATGGAACAGTCAAGAATGGGATTAGTCTTGCAAGAAGAGGCAAGAGATCTAGCTTGCTCTCTTTTTGCAAGAAAATAGAAAATACACGCGAGGACACAATAAATATTTGGCAGTCTGCAAACAGGAAAAAGGCCATGACACAGTCACACTGGCCCTAGCATTTTGGACTTCCAGCTTCTAGAACTGTGAGAGATATTTTTTTGTTGTTGTTGTTTATTAACCATCAATTCTATGGCACTTAGCTATAATAGCTCAAACTAAGACAGTGAATGAATAAAAGGATGGATGAGCAGACGGTGAATCCAGCAGAAGTGTAAAAGTAACTCATATATGGATAGACAGAGTCTTAGCAATGGCAAATTGGCCATATGTAAAATAAAATAGAAAGTTCAGATCTCTGGTAGTTAACAGCCAATGAGGGTGGAGACAATACAGAAAATTCAGTAATTCACATGGAAGATGGAGATGATATGATAAATATCTTTCCTGTGAAAAAAATATTTCAAGACTTCATATAGAATTAAAGACAAGCCAAAAAATAAATAGTGCAGGAGGAACCAAGGCTAGAGAAGCATGTCAAAGAATGGTCCTTTCTTCATGCATTGCCTGTAATTTTCCTCCTAAACAAAAGTTGTCTGGTGAATCCATCCTGCGAAAATACCAAATAATTTGAAATTGATAAATAAATGACAATTGAAGCTTCTTTCCTTCTCTTTTTCTAAGCACCTATGATAAAGTCTTCTTTTTATTTTTTTTGAAATGCCTTACATGATTATACATAATTATATCATGCAGGTAATATAGTGTATTTAAAATATAATCAATAAAAGATTCATCAATAACCATAAAAGTATCTCCATTTGGATTTATTTGGACCATCATATGTTTCTTTTCAGGTACTATTATTAACTAAATAATTATACTGTGCCATGGAGTAAACTTAATGCTTTATCATTCTTTCTTCTTATTGCCTTTATTATCAGAAAGTAAAATATGCCACAGAAGTAAAAATATTTCTGGTAAATAGTTACTATTTATTTCCCTTGAAAGACAGAACAATTTTACTCTTATTATTTTCATTTTTAAATATAAAAACATTATAAGCTTCCCATTAGATCACAAAATTGTAATCTTTTTTTTTTTTTTTTTTAGTGTTTAGTTTTTAGATTGATGCTGTTGGTTTTTAAAAGGGATGTGACTATGTGAAGATATCTGTATTTTATATATTATTTTATTTTGCATTTTTACAGAATAAGCTAAATTGGTAACGTAATTAGCATCAGCCTTTCATTAACTACAGTACTTTGCCTATTTGATACCACTCTGAGCAACTTTCTGTGAGGGATTATTACAAATTATAACTCTAATTTTGTATACCTTTGGAGAAATATGCTTAATATGTTGTACAATCTGATTTTTATCCAGAACATTAATTAAAAAATAAAAGGTATCTAATACATATTAAAGAAACTAACACATGCTTATCTATCTAGCATTTTTTGAAAGTGATGAGATAATTTAATTTCATATGTTAAGTTTGTTGTAAGATTAAAAAAGAAAAAACGTAGTACTGGGCTTCTAAAAGTATCAGTCAAGAAGGTACGGGGAGGTAGAGACTATCAAAATTCGGATTTTAATATAAATATAATTTATATTTAAATGCAACTGGTGCTTTGTAATTTTTTATGAAATCTTATTTTTCTAAATGCAAATATACATAGGACTGAATAGCAGAAATATTACAGTAGCAACCTTTGTTTTTAAAATGGTTTACTACTTTAAAAAATAACATTTACATAATTTACATATATTATTTAATTTGCTACAATAATCTTGTGAGGTCTTAATGACTGTACATGCAAACTCAAGAAAGGATTTACCAATCATATACGGAAGATATAGGCTTGGATTTAAAGATAAAACCAGAAGAGGAAAGGCTACTGCTGGTACCTTAAAACTGCTGCTATGGACAAGAATAGTTCCAAGCATGGTATATTATGTGTGTAATTGAATGTAACTCTCAAAATCAATAGATTTTTAAATTTTAATCCTGAGAATTCTCAAGTCCAAGAAGAAGATGGAATATTGTTAATACCTGGTCAGTCTATTTAAAGTCAATCTTTTCATCATAGCACAGTAACTCTTGATATCATGAAAATACATGCG
Source organism: Cacajao melanocephalus (assembly GCA_963573385.1). NCBI lineage: Eukaryota > Metazoa > Chordata > Mammalia > Primates > Pitheciidae > Cacajao > Cacajao melanocephalus. The sequence continues at coordinate 10,233 of CAUYLG010066822.1, forward strand.
TATTTATAAGTTTTCAATTCCCATGTAAAAATATTACTTTAGAAAGTGATTTCTAAGAAGAAAGAATAAAGAAGGAGATTCAGGAAAAACAAGCAAACATGTAATCGACTAGAGAGATTATCTCTTCATTTCTGTTTCCATGGTCATAGACATTAAAAATAAGCATAAGGGTCAAAAAAGTGTCTAGGTTAATAGTTATTAACTTCGGGCCTGCAATTGCAAAACAGTAGGTCAGAAGTAGGCCCAGGTTGTCTACATTAAAATAAAATTATCCATGTGTATCAAATTCACATATTTACCTATTGGCCTAATTTATTTTAAATGCTTAAGCTACTGTTTTGTCTGAGAGAAAGTGAATAGGTTTATTTTTAATCAATACATCTGTAAAAATTTAGACTTTATTATGAGTCAAGCAGAGCAGCAAAGTGGTGAATGTTTTTATCTTCATGACATAAACGTTCCTATTAAAACTTGATGAGGTTGGAACAATGATTACTCTTAATTCATGGAGAAGTTTATGTAGCTTCTCCAAAATCACCAAGGTCACAGGGAGTGAACCCAGTGAGGAAACCAGGCAGCGTTCTTAAATACAAGAATGCAAAGTTTAAAATAGATGTATAAAGAAGGGAATTAAATCACATTACAAGGTCACCCATGTATATGGAAATGTCTTTGGCTGTTTACTAGCAAAGAACACTTACAATTATTTTAGAGACATACTGTTTTAAGCATAATGTAATATCAATCAAAACTTAAACTTTTGGATATTTCTAGTTTGTAAGAATATTTCATTTTCTTTCAAATATTTTCAGTTAATTTTATTATGTAGATGTAATGAAACAATTCTAGTAACTTTGAGAATTGTTTATGTAGCTAAATTGATTTAATATACTAAAGCCTTCCCAATTACTCATATGCTAAGTCCTGTCAAAGACCTCCACATTCTCTAGGAAGCCATTCTTTTGTGACAGTTCTAGCAATCCAAAATTATAAGGATTCTGAAAATTCATAAGTACTTCTTAATCTCTCCCCTATATTATATTGTTTAAAGTGCTGTATAAAGTTATTAGAGGGGAAAAGTATGCACAGGGATATGGACTGCATAGAAAGAAAAACACATGAATTTATGTAATAAAGCAAGCACTTTACTTACTACCATTAGATGAGAATTTTTTTTTAAAAGTATGAAACTTCCCTCAAAGAATTTAAAAATAGTAATGTACGATTCTTTTTTTGCTTGTTTGTTTTTTTCACAGTTTTATGTGCGTTGTCTGGATACCCAAGGAATCATGGTGTAACCGTTGCCAAATACATGGTCTTTTGCAATGTTTATAGCTTCATCTTTATAATTATTAATTATATATTTGACCTTCTCATTATAAAGTATAATTCTTAATGATGCTTACATTTCTAAATATCATTTAATCAAACTTTGATTATTAACTTTAAGAAAAATATTATTTTACAGAGTCTTCTTAATCTTATACATAAACATCTCTGGGAAATGGTTAATCACAGGCAGTGTTGGCACTATCTTGCATTTTCCATCTGCACACCATTCCGGCTGTTAGCACATTATTTACACCATGGTTTTGTAATTATTTGGTCAATTTTTCCCAGTAACTACAATGAACTTACTTTGAGGATAAAAATTCTATTCTTTTGTTATTCCTAGACTCTAGTAAAGTGCTTGGCATATAGTAATAATACATTTTAGTTCTTATAGCTATTAAATGTATCATTATATCTATATATGAAAGCAGTGTCTGGCAAATAATAGTTATGTAATTAATATTTGTTGACTGATAGAGGCTGTAAAGTATGTACAAAAATATATAGTTCCTTTTTATATATTGTATTCATATTTTAAATACATTGAATCTCATATCTTGACAAATTTTTAAAAATGAAAAAAAATTTAATTCTTCTAGTCTAAGAGGAGAGCTTAAATATCAGTGAAGCAAAGAACGTGCACTTGGCTTTAGGTTAACATCTGTGAAAATGTGAATATAGGCATTGAAGATAGAAAAAGAGAAAATTTATTTTTTCTCAGAAGAAAGTTAAAATCATTGTTCTTTAAAGAATCCTCAGGGAAAGGCACATTATATGCTTATTCAGTGCATTTAGTTTATGAGCACATAAGATTTTATGCCAACTTATGTACCACTAATATTACAAACTGTCAATATTTTTAATATTTTTGTCATTGGACTGTGACATATGACCATAAAATACCTGTCTTCTTTAGTATAGTATCTTCAATATAAAAAGGACAGCCATGTAATAGCCATGGAATAGGCAGTTGTTGAGTAATTAACAAGTAAAGTTTCATATTTATGGAATGTAGCTAATGGATGGAATAGGGTAACAGAACGGTTCTGATACAATATTTATTCAAAAAACTAAAACAATGTAATTAGAGATATCTCTAGTTTTAGAAGATGTTTTTACTTTTTGTACATTTTTAACATTATTCATTCTTTATTTGTAGTTAATAACCCATATATATATACTCAAATCTAAATATTTAGTAAGTGATATATTCTACTAAAATTAAACCTAAAGTTTTTGTACAATGCACACCTTTATGTGTACAGATTTATAGAAAAATTGTAGATGTTCTATTAGAACTGTTGCTTGTCAACCGGTTTAGCTCTGTATCCAGTTAATCTTTTACCTTACATTAAGTTCCAGCACAGTAAACACTGTGAAATGATGAGTATATTTTCCTTTATTTTGCCACTGTGTACTTGCATGCTTGGTTCTCTCTCTCTGCTTATCCACTTCTCAATATTTTATTGTCTTCTCACAATTGACATCAATCTAAACTGCTAATTATGATACAGAATGAGGGAATAAATTAGATAAAGAGTAAATTTTAAATTGTTTGTACTTTTGTGCTATCACTCTAGCAGTGGTTAACAATTTCGTGTGTGACTAAATCATCAAATAATTTCAAAATAAAATAACTGGAATCAAATTATATGAAAAAGAATGAAGCAGGATTGATCTCTTACCACAAATATGATTGCCAATTTTCACTAAAAAACCATATAATCTAAGAGGTGTGCCTATCAGGTTCATTGTTGTTTTTTTCACTGGCAACAATTTCATATTATGAAATGTTGATGTTTTTATGAAACTAATATTCTCTACCAAACAACCCTTTCTCCTTAAATGGGGAAAGAATGGAAAAATGACACCTAGAGCAGTAGCAACTACAATTGCAACTTCAAATAGTGTGAGTTTGAATTGTGTAGGTACACTGATATACAATTTTTAAAAATAAATTTATTGGAAAATTTTTGGGTATTTGCAACAAATTGAAAAATCTCACAGATAAACTCTGTAGCCTAGAAATCTGAAAAAATGAGAAAATATGTCACAAATGCATAAAATATACACAGATACAACTCTTATGAATCTGTTTCATCATTTTCTATTATAAAAAGTTAAAATTCATCAATACTTACATGCAAACACAGATTGCATGTATTGCGATTTGAAGTGGAGAGAAATGTTAACAAATCTAAAAATGCATTATGAAATCATAATTGCATAAAATTAAGTGAAATACACACCATACTACTGTAATAATTGGCAATAAATGTTATTTTTGTTTAAATTTGTGTGACATTAATCACTTTAACATAAAGTTTGCCTCTCCAGTAAATTGTGTGCTGTAGTAAAAAGTAATCTCTCATGAGTCTCACATATTTATCATTCTGTTTCGTGCAATATCATGAGCTTTGTCTAAAATCATTGGGACCATAGAAAGTGTCACTAGTGATGCTCTAAGTGCTCTAAAGAAGCAGAGAAAAGTCATGACATTGCAAGAGAAAGTCGAGTTGCTTGATATGCACCATGGATTGAGATCTGTATCTATAGCTGTTCAACATTTCAAGATAAATGGATCCAGTGTAAGGACCATTGCAATAAATAAATAAGTAAATAAATAAATAAGAAATTTTGTGAAGCCTTCGTTGCAGCAACTACAAGCACAATACCTTGTACTTTTTGTGTAATACATCTTTCTCTGGTATTGAAAATTCAGCTTTTATGCAGGTAAGGAATTGTTATAAGGAAGGCATATGTGTAGACTATAATATGATTTGAAAAGAAACAAAGTCATTAAATGAGAATTTAAAGCAAAAAAGAAGGTCAAGGATCTAAAGCTGGAGAATTTAACACCATCAAAAGACAGTTGGATGATTTTAGGAAGAAGTTTTGTTTTTACAAAATTCAAGATAACAGGATAAGCAGCTTCTGCTGAACAAGAGGCAGCGGAAACCATCAAGAAAATCATTGAAGACAAAGGTTATCTGCCTGAACAAGTGTATAATGCAGAAGAAAGTCATCTATTCTGGAAAAATAACACCACAAAGAACATTTACTTATATGGAAAGTAAGCATTAGGATTTACGACAAAAAGGTATAGGCTAACTTTACTGTTTTGTACAAATGCAGTAGGATTTATAATCAAGGCCACCCTTATTCACAAAGCTGTCAGCCTTCAAGCCTTGAAACTTAAAGATCTAGCTGCCAGTCTTCTCACTGTACAACAGGAAGGCCTAGACAATTAAAGCCCTTATCCTGGACTGATTCTGTTGATGCTTTGTCCCTGAAGTCAGGAAGCCTCTTGCTGGTAATAAACCACCTTTTAAATTTCTTTTGATATTGAATAATGCTCCTGGTAACTCAGAATGCCATGAGTTCAACACAAGAAGTGTCAAAGTGGTCCACTCGCTTCCATACACAATGTCTGTAATTTGGTCTCTAGATCAGGTGCTCAAAAAGACCTTTAAAACTTATTACACATGTGGGCCAGGCATGGTGGCTCCTCTTGTAATCCCAGCACTTTGGGAGGCTGAGGATCACCTGAGGTCGGGAATTTGAGATCAGCCTGACCAACATGGAGAAACCCTGTCTCTACTAAAAATACAAAATTAGCTGGGCATGCTGTGTGCATGCCTGTAATCCCAGCTACTCCAGAGGCCAAGGCAGGAGAATTGTTAGAATCCAGGAGACAGAGGTTTTGGTGAACCGAGATCGCGCCACTGCACCCCAGCCTGGGCAACAAGAGCAAAACTCCATCTCAAAAACAAACAAACAAACAAACAAAAAACTCATTACACATGTGACTCTAAGAAAAGGATTGTTAACGCTATAAAGAGAATACTGAAAGAAAGGACATCATGAAAGTTTGAAAGGATTACATCACTGAAGATGCTATCACTGTCTTAAAAACATCCGTTACATCCACCAAGCTCCAAACAATAAATTCCTACTGGAGAAAATTGTTTACAAGTATTGTGCATGACTTCACAGGACTTACAATAGAACCAATCAAGGAAATAATGAATAAAATCGTGGCTATGTTAAGAAAAGGTGGGAGGTCATGAAATGTTTCAAATATGGATTTTGAAGAAGTTCAAGAGGTGACAGTTGCCACACCAGAATTTCTGAGCAATGCCAGATGATGAGGAAGAATACATGGAAGAGACAGTGCTAGAAAGCAAATGAACATTAGACAATCTGACAGAAGAGCTTTGATTATTCAAGAATGCTTTTGACTTATTTTATGACATGGATCCTTCTATCAAATGGGCACTAAAGCTAAAGCAAACAATAGAAGGAGGATTGGTATCATATAGCAACATTTCTGAAAAAATAAAAACAAAAATTTCAGGCAAATGTTGGAATGTATTTCTGTGAGGTTATTACACCTAGTATTCCTGCCTTCTCTTCCAGGTCCTCCATCTCTTCCTTCTCTAACACCTCTGAGAAAGCAATACAAACCCCTCATCTTCCTCCTCCTTCTCAGCGTACTTAACATAAAGAGGACAAGGATAAGGATATTTATAATGATTCACTTTGTCATAAATTTAAATAAATATATTTTTCTCATTATTTGTAATAACATTTTCTTATCTCTAACCTACTTTATTGTTTGAATAGAGTATATAATACATATCACAAATAAAATTTGTGTTAATCAAGACATTTGAAAAAATAAAATCTGTGTTAAGTTTTTGGTAAAGCACTCTTGTCTTTGCCTGCCTTGTTGCAATGACCTTATAATCAAATTTATTCCTTGCAATCTTGCCCCCAAAGAGTCCATTCTCCACTCAAAGTAAAACGTGTAATTTTAAACTATACATTTTCATATCTGAATCTAAATAATACATTTAAATTCTTAAGTCATGAAGACTCCCCTAGACCTGGCCTCAGTCTTTGCATTTTCCTTATGCCCATCATTCCACAGTAAGTTTCACAGAGCCTTAAACTTTCTGTCTTTCATGCATTCTCATCCAGAAAGTCTCTTCTCCAATATAACAACAAAAATGATAAAAGTTATATAATATGCATTTAGTATTAGGCACTAACCTATATGTTTTACAGGCGTTAACTCATTTAACCCTCGTAGGAATCCTGTGGAAATATACTATCATTCACCCACTTTTCAAATAGGAAAACTGACTGAGAGACACAATAAAGTAATTTGCCTATGTTCACACACTAATATCTGTATTTATCTGACATGGCAAAATAGGATATAAAATAACTCCAAAATATCAGTCACTGAGAGTAACAAAAAATTTGTTTCTTGCTTTAGTTGTGGTGTAATTCCATTAGATGAAAGAGATCTACACATTCAGAGCACGTTTGTTCCCTTCTATGATTCCAGTGGCCTATAGTTAATCAAAACTGAGCTGTTCAGCTAGAAGACAGAAAAAAAGAATATAAAAGACTAATTTTCCCAGAAGTTTTTGAAGCGCTCAGCCTGATAATTATGTACATCACTACTGCTCACATTCCATTGGCCAATATCTAGGTAGGTAACATCACTAATTACAAAGTATGCTGGGAAATAAAGCCCAGATATGTATCATGTTAAACACCACTTTCTTTACTTTCTATTCTTTTAACTTATCCCTTTGCTAAAAAGATCCTCCATGAACTTAGAATTTAATATATCCAAATTCCACCTTACCATTCACTGTTAAATCATATTTTATTTTATTCATAAAACTTATCACTAAACACAATTAATTAATTAATTTATTTTTTATTATCTCTGTGTATGTGTGTGTGTTTGTGTGCCTATTTGAAATGCAACAAAGCAATACAATCATATCCAGGTGCTAAATTAATGAACAAGTATTACTGAGGACAACATGAACCAGCTTTCTATATTTTCTGAGACCTGGACGAAGCCAGTCCCCAAAATAAGACATTGCCTTGTTTCAGCCCCTCACATCCGTAATTCCCTGATGCTTCAAAGAAGCTGTTTTGAAGAAGTGAACAATCTACAAAAGAAATCAAGAAAGTAATTATATTCACAATAGCTACCAAGAAAATAAAATGCCTGGAAATAAACTTTATCAAAGAATTGAAAGATGTCTATAATAAAAACTATAAAATATTGATGCAAAAAAATTAGAAGGACAGGAAAAAAGGAAATAGATTCAATGTTCATGGATTGGAAAAATTAATATTGTTAAAATGTTCATACTACCTTAATCAATATACAGACTCAGCAAAATTCCTATCAAAATGCCAATGACATTCTTCACATCAGTAGAAAAAGAAATCCTGAAATTTATACAGAACCACAAAAGATTCAGAATAGCCAAAACCATTCTGAGCAAAAATGAGTAAAATTGGAGGAATCACATTACCTGACTTTCTGTTTTACGACATAGCCATAGAATTCAAAACAGTATGGTACTGACATAAAAACAGATAGACAGATGAAACTGGGTAGAGAATCTAAAAGCGAATCCATATATCTACAGTGAACTGATTTTTGGCAAAGGTGTCAAGAACAAAACACACATGGGAAACCCAGTCTCTTCAATAAACTGTGTTGGGAAAACTGGATGTTCGTATGCAGAAGAATAAAATTAGGTGCCTATCTCTCACCACATACAAAGATGAAACCATAAAAGGATTAAATATTTAACTGTAAGACCTCAAACTATGAAATTACTAAAGTGAAAAATGAGTAAACTCTCTAGCACAATGGTTTGAGTATAATATTTCTTAAGCATTGCCCCAAAAGCAGAGACAATCAAAGCAAAAACGAACAATGAGACCATGTCAAATTTAAAAGCTTCTGCCCAGGAAAGGAAACAATCAACAAGGCGAAGAGATGACTCACAAAATCCATCTGTGAAAGAATTAATAACCAAAACATATAAGGAGTTCAAACAATTCTACAGGAAAAACATCTGATGATCTGATTACAAAATGGGCAAAATATATGAATAGACATTTCTCAATAGAAGATATAGAAATGGCCACAAAATATGAAAAAGTGTTCAATATTATTGATCATCAGAAAAGTGCAAATCAAAACTATAATAAGATATCATCTCACCCCATTTAAAATGGCTTTTATACAACAGACAGACAATAACAAACGCTGGCAAGAATGTGGAGAAAAGGGAACCTTTCCACCATTAGTGGAAATGCAAATTATTACAGCCACTATGAACTGTATGGAAGTGCCTTAGAACTGTATGGAAGTGCCTTAGAAAAGTTAAAAGAAAAAAAAAATAAAACTAACATATGATCCAACAATCTCACTGCTAGGTATTTACCCCAAAGAAAAAAATCAGTCAAAGAGCTATCAGCACTCTCATGTTTATTGCAGAACTGTTCACAATAGCCAAATTTTGGAATCAGCTTAAGTTTCCATCAACTCATTAACAAATAAAGAAAATATGATACACATATGCAACTGATTACTTACTCAGTCATAAAAAGAATGAGATCCTATCATTTGCAGCAACATGGAAGGAACTGAAGGACCTTATAGTAAGTGAAATAAGCCAGGCACAAACAGACAAGCTTCCAATATTTTAACTTATTTGTGGAAACTAAAAATTAAAATAATTTAATTCATAAAGACAGAGAATACAATGATAGTTACCAGAGGCTGGAAGTACAGCGCAAGGTGGTCGGAAGTGAGGATGGTTAATTAGTACAAAAATATAGTTAAATGGAATGAATATGATCTAGTTTTTGATAGCACAAGAGGGTGATTACAGTGAGGTAATTAAGTTTGCATTAATAAGTTAATGTAAATTTAAAAATAACTAAAAGAAAATAATTGAAATGTTTAGAATACAAAGAAATGATAAATGCTTCAGGTGATGAACCATTTACCCTGATGTGGTTTTTATGCACTATATGCCTCAGGTGTCCCATAAATATGTATGCCTACTACATAATCATAAAAATTAAAAATAATTAAGAAAAGAAACAAAAAACTCAGGACAGGTTCTTCTCAGAGAATCAGTTGCTGAGTCTGTTTATTTAACTGAATCAGATTGGTTCCTAAGCACAGGAGAATAACATTTAAAATTAAATATTGAGAGAACATTGAAAGCTAAGTACTTAAAATTTAAAGGTGACGTTTTTATTAATAATAATCTTTCACACTATACTCATGTTGAAGACCTCCTTAATCTAGGTAGCTCTACTCTTATGGAGCTGCCAATTAGGTAATCAAGAAATCCAATACTGCAGAAATATTAAATGTTAGATTGCCTCTCTACCTCTAGAGTATCTGATAAGACATTGGTAATCTGGATGGAAAAGCATGTGAGAGAATTTCTTACCTCTCTGTTTTCTTGACTATTGTCTCTTTTAAGTTTGCTCATCCCCTATTCCTCTTTCAGGAACCCCTACTAGACCCAGTCATAGTTTTTCATTTTATCTTACTTTCTTTAATCTCTTTTCTGTGCTTTCTCTATCTTCATTTTATATACTGTATTCTATGGTAATTTGTGATTACTTAATATATTTAATATTTTTCATTTAATGTAATTAATATGTATTAACATTAATTTTCTCTATTTACATTTTATAAATTCAATAAAATTCATACCTACTTTTTCCATTTCTACATTTTCTGTTTGCTTGTTGATAACATGTTTAGTACTCTTTACTGTGTAATGAATCATAAACCATTTTACTGGATGCTTTAAATATGCTTATGTAGAAATACATTTATTACTGCTGTCATATGCTGTTTTTGATGCATTAATTTACCATGTATTTAATTTTCTGATTCTCTTTCTTCTTTGGTTATCTTTATGTCTCTTTCTCAAAGAAGGGGTTTATGTGTGTATATGTGTAGCTTTACGTATATCCTGAATTATTGGCATTTCTATTTAGAAGTTTTTTGCATTTTTCTTTCACTCAATCTAGTTAGCAAACAATAACTATTTAGAAAGTCAGCAAACAATAACTATAAACTATTTTGTAATTGGCTGTTTATGAGTTTTAGAAAATATGAATAACTTAACTTACCTTTAAGACGGTGTATTGGAGAGAGATCCAAGATGGCCGATTAACAACAGCTCAGGATTGTAGCTCCCAGTGAAAGCTCAGAGAGCAAGTGGACGCCACACTTTCAGATGAATTTTTGTTGCCCACAGACTGGGAGATTCCCGGTGGAGGAGCCACACGGGTCACCAGCGCGACATTTTTGGCCAGCGCGGCTATTTTGCTGGTGCCCCGGTGCAGTGCTTCTTGGTGCGGAGTATACAGGACGGGGTGCCCTGTGAGTCGGACCTGGCTGGTCTCATCCCCAGAAGGAGAACAGCATTTGGAAGCGCTGAGGACTGAGAGTTTCACAGTAAGCACAGCCGAACCGGGAAAGTCCAGTTCTGTGGGGAAGGAGCGTCCGCCAAAGGAAAACTAAGAAACAGAAAAAACTTCACTGGGTGGAGAGAGCCAAGATGGCCGAGTAACAACAGCTCAGGATTGTAGCTCCCAGTGAAAGCGCAGAGTGAGTCGACGCCACAATTTCAGACAAATTTCTGTTGCCCACAAACTGGGAGATTCCCTGCGGAGGAGCCACACGGGTCGCCAGCGCGACTCTTTTGGCCGGCGCGGCTGTTTTGCCGGCGCCCCGGCGTGGTGCAGCGCGGCGCAGAGCAGCGCTTCTCAGTGCGGAGTATACGCAGCTGGATGCCCTTTGAGTCTGGCTCAGCTGGTCCCATCCCCAGAAGGAGAACAGCAATTGGAAGCGCTGAGGACTGAGAGTTTCACAGTAAGCACAGCTGAACCTGGGAAGACCTAGCTCTGTGGGGAAGGGGCATCTGCCAAAGGAAGACTAAGAAACAGAAAAAACTTCATCACCAACAAGCCGGACGTCCACTCAGACCCAATCTGAAAGTCGGCAATTAAAATGACAACAGGTGGATAAATCCACAAAAATGGGAAGAAACCTGTGCAAAAAGGCTGAGAACACCCGAAATCAGAATGCCTCTCCTCCTACAGGGGATGGCAGCTCCTCATCAGCAAAGAGAACAAGGCCTGATGGAGAATGAGTGTGATGAACTGACAGAATCAGGCTTCAGAAGGGGGATAATAATAAACTTCTGTGAGCTAAAAGAACATGTACTAACCCAATGCAAAGAAACTAAGAACCTTGAAAGAAGATTTAACGAAATGCTAACGAGAATGGACAACTTATAGAGGAATATAAATGAATTGATGGAGCTGAAAAACACAACACAAGAACTTTGCGAAACATGCACAGGTTTCAACAGCTGAATTGACCAAGCAGAAGAAAGGATATCAGAGGTTGAAGATTAACTCAATGAAATAAAACCAGAAGGCAAGATTAGAGAAAATAGGATAAAAAGGAATGAACGAAGTCTCCAACTAATATAGGACTATGTGAAAAGACCTAATCTATATTTGATAGGTGTACCTGAATGTGATGAAGAGAATGAATCCAAGCTGGAAAATGCTCTTCAGGATATTATCCAGGAAAACTTCCCCAACCTAGCAAGGCAGGCCCATATTCAAGTCCAGGAAATACAGAGAACAACACAAAGATATTCCTCAAGAAGAGCAACCCCAAAGCACATAATTGTGAGACTCACCAGGGTTGAAATGAAGGAGAAAATGCTAAGGGCAGCCAGAGAGAAAGGTCAGGTTACCCACAAAGGGAAGCCCATCAGACTCACAGCAGATCTCTCAGCAGAAACCCTACAAGCCAGAAG
>CAUYLG010066823.1:0-23381 GCA_963573385.1 Cacajao melanocephalus
TCTAAATTGTCTATTCTTGTGAGCATTTCGTCAAACCTTTTTTCAAGGTTCTTAGTTTCTTTACATTGAGTTAGAAGATGTTCTTTTAGCTCACAGAAGTTTCTTATTATCCACCTTCTGAAGCCTAATTCTGTTAATGGATTGCACTTGTTCTCCATCAGGCCTTGTTCCCTTGTTGATGAGGAACTGCGATCCCCTGTAGAAGGAGAGGCATTCTGATTTTGGGTATTTTCAGCCTTTTTACGCTGGTTTCTTCCCATCTTTGTGGATTTATCCATCTGTCGTCCTTGTAATTGCCGACTTTCAATTTGGGTCTCTGAGTGGACGTCCAACTTGCTGATTCCCAGCACTGGACTCTGAGCAACCCACTGCGCCAGCTAAAACAGTGGCGCTGAGATTCGTGTTGCTTTTCTGCCCGAGAATCTCCGGTCTGGCTTCCCTCTTGAATCCCTTTTTCAATCAGCTGAATGGGTGACTCTGCCTTCCTGGAGCTCCAAACGTCGACCAAAAGGGGATCTAGTTCTGTTTACTGTGCACCGAGAACCGCCGTGCCCGGGCCCTGGCAAAACCACCGCGCCAGCCACAAGAGTTGCGCTGGTGACCCGTGGGGCTCCTCCGCTGAGAATCTTCTGGTCCGTGAGCAACAAAAATTAATCTGAAAGTGTGGTGTCCACTCGTTCTCTGCGCTTTCACTGGAAGCTACAATCCTGAGCTGCTAATAATCGGCCATCTTGGATCTCTCTCTCGACTTTTTAAAATTTATTTTTATTTTTTTCTTTTATTTCAGTTGGAAGCACTGTGGTTTGTATAATATAGGTAGATTTTATTGGAGTCAGTTTTTAAAAATTAGTATTCATATTTTTCTTTAAGTATGCATTATTATTTGAGGTGTTTGATATTTGTTCTTCACAACTCAGATCTTAGGAAATGTCTGTTGAATGAGTGTTGATAAGCACAACCCCTGCCATTAAACAGCAGACATCTAAATTGTTTAAAGAGAATGAATATACTGAAAATTTTCTCCAATAATACAAATGGAATCTTATTAGGATATTAAAAATGTCACCTGACAGGGATTAAAATGTAAATGTGGGAGGTTAATTAGACTTTGTTAGATCAACCTGTGAAACAAAATATGGAGTTACGCCGCCAACTCACTTTTTCTTTTCCCTGTTACATATTGATAAATTAGGGAAAAAGTGTAGCTTCCTGGCTCGTTCATCTCAGTTTCTCAGTTTATACGCAGGAAGGATCGGCATTGAGAGAGTTATTAGGAAGAAGCTGAGGGTGGCCTGGTTTGGAAAGATCAGGTGAATGTGTAATACTAGCTGAAATACCAGCTTTCTTACCTTTCCTTAAAATGTCTTTTGGACCTGCCTCTTCTCCATCCTCACCGATAGGAACCTTGTTGAAGCTTCCTCACGTAACGCTCGCACCCCTGCCCTGTCCCCAGCTCAGGTGTGTGCACCCATCTGCATGCTGCATTAGAGCACCCCTCTTAGAAGCCTCCCTGTAGCTGTGCCAATGTGTACGGTGGCTCCCTGTCAGCGTCCTGCCTCATCAGGTCTCAGCCGTTCGCCTGTGTTCAGAGCCCTTTATTGTCTGAGCCACCTCTCTCTATCCAGCCTTAACTTTAAAGAAACAAACCCTTTGTTCTAGTCCCATTGCTCTTGCACACAGATGGCATCATTCCTGCTCTCTGCCTTGCCTCACACGTTGTTCCTGCCTGGAATGCCCATACCCATGATTTCCAAGTGTCCAAATCCTGTCTGGTTTTCAAAGCCCACTCCTATTCGAGTTAGAATTATTGTCTTCCTCAGATAAAATATGTGTGGCATCGCTCTTTTTTAAAATAAGGAGTGCATCTCTTTTTTATTTAAAACTCCCCATTTTTAATTCCTACTATTATAAATGTTGGGAGATTACCCTACATAAGCAAAAGCTCTTTGGGGGTCCTTAATATTTGGTTGGTAACATCTTTATTGAGATATAACTAATATACCATGCAATTCACCCATTTCAAGAGCATCTTATTTATTTATTTATTTATTTTTGAGTCAGAGTCTCACTCTGTCACCAGGCTGGAGTGCAGAGGCATGATCTCGGCTCACTGCAACCTCTGCTTCCTGGGTTCAAGTGATTCTCCTGCCTCAGCCTCCCGAGTAGCTGGGACTACAGGTGTATGCCACCACCCCCAGCTAATTTTTGTATTTTTAGTAGAGAAGGGGTTTTACCATGTTGGCCAGGCTGGTCTTGATCTCTTGACCTTGTGATCTACCTGCTTTGGCCTCCCAAAGTGATGAGATCACAGGTGTGAGCCACGGTGCCTGGCCAGGAGCATTTAATTTATTTTGGCATTTATAATGTTCAGTCCTTACAGTTCTTTATCTCCATAACTTATCACTCCCACTAGAACTACAATTCCCTGGGGCAAAGACCAGATCTCAAACATCTGTGTGCTTTCCTTAGTTCCTGGAGTAGTCCTACAAACATCCCAGGCACAAAAATGCCTTTGAATGAATCACATCCTTTGATTTTTTTTCTCCCAGTCCTAAATTATATACATTTTTTAGATGGGACTGGATTCAACAGTTGCCGTTTTTTTGTTTTTGTTTGTTTGGTTTTTTTTTTTTGAGACTGTCTCAGGCTGGAGTGCAGTGGCGTGATCTTGGCTCGCTGCAACTTCTGCCTCCTGGGTTCAAGCTGTTCTTCTGCCTCAGCCTCCCGAGTAGCTGGGACTACAGGCATGTGCCACCACGCCCGGCTAATTTTTTTATTTTTAGTAGAGACAGGGTTTCACCATATTGGCCAGGCTGGTCTCGAGCTCTTGACCTCCTGATCCAACTGCCTCGGCTTCCCAAAGTGCTGGGATCATAGGTGTGAGCCACCATGCCCGGCCAACAATTAGCTTTTTAAATAAGTTCTGTGTCCATGTGTCAGTTTCTAGGATGATGTGGCAGGGACACAAGTCCCACTTATATCATTCTGGGATGAGGGCTGTCTCAATAAGAGAGCTTGGGTGTCAGCTTTTATGAAAGGACATAGCAAAGGACAAGGACAGGGCTTATCCCTGGAGCCTGCTCTAGGGAAGGAAAAGAGGCCCTAGGGAATGAGCTGGGTCTAGGAAGTGGTCTGAAGTCTTCCAGCCTTGAGAAAATATTTGTAAATAGTGCCACAGTTAGGTGATAGGATTAAGAGCCATAACACAGGATGCTTATAAATGTTTTTAGACATTGAAGAGCAAGGAACACTTAACTTGCCGAGGCAGAGCTTGAAGAAGGTGAGGCTTGCACTCTAGACCAGAACTAAAAGTGGGGGACTGTTCCAGGCAGGTGGGAGGGAAGGTGGGAGGTATTCCCTTCATGGGCAGACCACAGGAGCAGTGGAGTCTGGAGGGAGGAGGAGGGAAGAGAAAAAGAGTGGGTAAGCCTGGAGAGATAGGGTGAGATGGGCTGACCAGGTTGAGGTAGTTTAGCCTTTACTCTAGCAATCCAGTCCATCAGGGACCCTGATCTCTCATGGTGGGAGGTGCGGTGGCCACATTGGAAGACTTTCTTTCTGCCCCAGGGGTGAGGTGATGTGAGAAGGAAGAATGGAAAGGATGCAGTTTGGGCTAATAGCTTTTATTTGCCTGAACTATGCAGGTCCCTTATTCAACAAACATTTGCTAAGCACCTGCTTTATTCCAGGCAGAGTATAAGCTACTCCTGATTGTATTGTCTGTTTTTCTTTCAGTGTCTTTTGTATGAAAATGTGTCCCCAATTGGATTGTATTTGGGGACCCTGTGTTTAATCCAGCTTAGGTCTGCACTCTCAAATTGCAAATAAAAGGTGCTTAATAAATGAGTATGGGAAATAAAAATAATAGAAAAACAAAACCCAAACCAACAAAAAAATGAGTATGGGATTGAGTGACAGTGACAAGATTCACACCCCCAAACTATTACTACAAAGAGGAGGAGTTACTTGTTTATAATGGAGCAGTCTGTGTGCACTGCAGTCTCAGCTTCCCCAGTGATGGGCTGGACTGGCGCCAGGTCCTTCTGCTGCGGTGCGGTGGGAGCGCACACTATCACCTGAGTAGTGTTCTTGCCAAAAAGATTTAACTCAGATCTAATCATAAGGAAATGATCAGGCCTCCAATATTTGTAGGGACAGCTCATTGGTCTGTATTATTTAAAAACATCAATGTCATGAGAGAGAAGAGAATTCCTTTAGATGAAAGGAGATTAAAGAGACATGACAACTTCACTGGGCAGCATAAGACCCTTAATTAATCAAGTCCTCCCCCAACCCTGCTTGCCACCAGAAAAGAAACAGATCAGTTGGGGAGTTTGGAATGTGGACTGGACATTAGATAAGACAGTATGTCAGCTTCAACTTTGTTGGGTGTGAAAATGGTATTGTGGTCCTGAAGGAGAATGTCCCTGTTCTTAAGTATTTATAGGTGAAGTAAGATTTCTCCCACTTATTAATACTTTCAAAAATTATAGCAAGAAAACGTGTATGCCTGTAGCTAAAACAAACTGACAAGAATGCTTATGATAGGTGAGTCAGGGTAAAGAGAATGGGATGTTCTTGTTCTCATTCAACTTTTTGGGTAGCTTTAAAACGTTTTGAAATTAGAAGTTGGAAAAAATAAAATGATTTACTTGGGCACTTAGCTCTTTCAGCAGTAAGGTTTCCTGAAGCTGACTCTGAGTTACTCGCTTTACCCCTCTGCAGGGTTGTCAGGCTCTCGAATGGTGTGCCTGTGCCCAGGTCCCTAATGTCGCTTCTGCTGTGTCAGGACTGGGACGTCTTTGAGCTTTGTGTCCTACTTTAATCCTTGGAAAATTCATTCTGTGACTTCTGAAATCAGCATATTTAGCAATAATAAGGAATATAGTGATTTAATGAACCTCCATGTGATACGTGAATGGCTGACTTGAGACATCTGACTTGGGGAGTGTGTCCTGTCCCAGCTATCTGTCCACTGCAGCTCTGTAGGGGGTTTGGAGCTGATAATGAGATTTCACATTTCAGCATCAGGGGACCTATACTTAACCTTCCTTCAGCACTCTGTATGCCAGTGAGAAATTTGAACTGGTTTCCCGGACCACCATCTTACTCCCCGGGGTCTGTGCTGGAACCTACTGCGGAGAGCAAGGTCACCTATTTGGTGGTAGCACACACGATGGTATTGCTGAGAAACGAGTGGTTTTTGAGTTGGAGCCAGCAGCACATGTCACGTAGGATGCTTCCGGGCAGCTGAGCCCAGGTAGAGGCCGACAAGGGCACTAAGTTGGGTTTTGAAAGTGCAGATAAGTATGCATTGGCAGAGAGGCCTTCTGAACACACTCTAGGGAGGGAAAAAGGTGCATGGAAGAAAGCCTGTAAGTCGAGAGTGTGTGTGGGGAGGAGGCGGCACCATGCCGAGTATCTTGTTTAATCATTGACATGGCTCTGAGCCTGTGTGTGGGTTCACGTTGCCGTTTTCACACATGTGGAAACAGTCATAGAAAGGCAGCTGCCCCAAAAGCACGTAACTGGCTCCCCGTGGAGCAGACTGGAGCCGCCCGCTGACCCATGCTCGTGGGCACTGTGTCTGCTGACCCCTTCCAGGGGTTGGTTCTGACAGTATTTGTGGAGAGGGCCTCTCGTGAGTAGCGAGGATGACAGTTAGATGTTTCCTTTGTTCAGCCATCTTATCCTTCAAATGGGAATTGCACCAACAGATGGAATCCAACAAACAGTGTAATAAATAAATTGCCTGTTCTGGGCTGGGACCTTTCTATAAATTCATTGATTCTCATAGAAATCCCTCACTGAAATTGAATAGAGGCTCAAGAGAGAGGAAGAGACTGCTAAGATCATACATTTTTCTGACTCCAAAGCCCACTTTCTACTATGTTTCTCTGTCTCTGGGCCAGAGTGGTCAGGGATACAGAAATGAATGAGCTGCTCCGTGCCTTCCAGAACAGTACCCAGGACCACGTGCGAGGTATTACAGAGAAGAGCAGGATGCAGTGAATTCTTCCATTAGGCAGCCTGTGGGCAGTGCCATTTGAGAAGCTTGGAGTGTTATGGGAGATCAGCGGAGGGAGAGCTTAGTTTTCCATTCTCTCTCTGCACTTCCTGGATTGTGTCTCTTTTCCTTCTCCAGTGGTCAGTGACTGATTCCAAGACTCAACCATCTCGAGGCCTGTGGCAAAGTCATACCCTCCAAAATTCCCTCTAATTAAAGAATGTTTTGAAAATGCAGACACTAGCATATGACCTTTGGTGCTTAACCTGTCACATGGCACAGGGCTTGCAGACAGAAACTTTTTGAGTATTTTTACCAAAACACTTATATTTTGAAGAGGTCATACCATTTCCAGCTTAATCCCTCTGTTTCATGGCAACCAGAGTCCCTCTGGAGGCTTGGCTTAACTGCTGAAGAGGTTTGAACAAGCCTTTTTTTTTTTTGCTTACCCTCATCCCTCTACTCCTTCTAAACATTTATAAGCTCTACCAGGGAGGAAATTGAGCCCCTAGCAAAGTACCTGATTCCAATACCATCTGCTAACAATTTACTTTCATAACTCTCCTCCTTCTCATTAAGAGTAAAATGTTACAAAAGTAGATTTGCAAGTAAATACAGTGCAGAATTTCTGCCAGGCTTTAAGAGCCTTTTCCATTAAGGAGGCCTCTGCACTTGGTGTTAAACGTTCTGAGCTGGCTTTGTCTCCTTGGGGTTCACCAGTGATGTGTCGGGGCCATATCAGCACATGTGACCCTTTGGGCAACTGTTGTAATATTCAGGCGTACGCCAGTCCTTAGCCTTCATGAGCACAGCAACAGCGGAGCGCGCGCCCTGTGCGGGACTGCACTTCCCTGGTTTACTCAGAAGCCTCTGAGGCTGCCGGAGAGCCACAGTTCAGGGAATGGAGGACCAAGAATAGAAGGCAGGTGTCATTACTAAATCTGCATCAGGAAACCAGAGAAGTGGATGAGTATTTGATCTTTTTTCTTTGTTCTGTGTTTGATCTTTTTGAATCTTTCTTATAATGGACAAAGCTAAAACCCAACCTCAAACCTAGATCTGCTAATCTTCAGGCTGTTTGTGTTACGTTACACACCTAAGTTTTCTTCAGGCTGAAATGATATGTATGTAAGACATTAGTTTGACCCCCTCTTACTCAGTGTTAATTCCACCCAGGCTGCAGTGTTACATAATCTGTCACGATACAGTTCAGTTGTAAACTAAATCTGGTAGGGTAAATAAGACAGCAGGGACTCTTACTAGCCCTGAAGACAACAAAATTATTTTAAGCAGTATAGAACTTGCTGATTAAATGAATAACAATGTGCAGATGTGATAGCAATTCTTAAAGTATTTTTAGTACTTTTTGATATTCAGAGTAACTTCAGTTTATTAAAAAACACTTGAGTGTATATTCACAATGGATATTGAGAATTAGATACATAATTTCTTTGGGATTCTTTTCTCTTTTTCCTTTCAGCCCCTGTAGAGTTATAGCTATTAATATTTAAAACCAGAGGGGCTAGCAGACACTGTCCCTCCTGCACCAGCATCATCAGTACTGTCTGGGAGCAGGTCCCACCCCGGACCCATTGTCTCCCCTTCCAAAGGAGGCCCCTGCCTGGTTTGTGAACACAAACCTAGTTCTTCTCACTTACAGGCAAGCCGAAGAGTTCCTGGGAGGTCAAGGATCCTCTGGCTAGTGCATGGCAGATGATCACCAAGTCAGAGGGCCAGGCTGCAGCTGGCTCTGGGGACATCCTGTCACCCACACTTTCCAGGCTGAGCCCTGGTCTCTTGTATGTGTGGGCGCAGGGCAACATGCACCTGTATACTTCCCCAGTGCCCAGCCGGGAAACCCATTCTTTTCCATTGCCAGCCCATGTGTTTCCTCCTGTGCTCAGGGGGTTCTAGTCTGGAAGCACCATCTGCATGTTCAGTTGCTTTCATCTCAATCAGTCCCACTACGTTAGGTGAGACAGGTAGACGGGATGGTGGCAGCTGTTCGCCCTTGGTGTCAGAACTAGATTTCAGTCTGTCCTGTCTTCTTTCCTCTCTGGATTAGTTTTCTGGGGCTGCCAGAATAAAATTTTGCAGACTGGGTGGTATAAACAATAGAAATGTATTGACTCATTGGTCCTGGAGGCTGGAAGTCGGAGATCAAAGAGTCAGCCAGCTTATTTCTGGGGCAGGCTCTCCCGCTGGCTTGCAGATGGCCGCCTTCTCTTCTCCCATGTCCTTGCATGGTGGCCCCTCTGTAATGTGTCTTTGTCCTAATCTCTTCTTAGAGGGACAACAGTCAGATTGGATTAATGACCCCATTTTACCTAAATTACCTCTTTAAAGTCTCTGTCTTCAAATACAGTCATGTTCTCTATGGTACTGGGGTTTAGGACTTTAACATGTTAATTCCACGGGTGGGCATGGTTCAGCCAATAGGGCTCCCCTTCCTCCTGCAGCCTCCCCCTCTCTGCCTTCCTGCCTCCTAAGCTGTCTTCCTCCCATTTATTTCCCTCTACCAGTGAAAAGCATCCTGCACACCTAGAAAGGTCATGGAAGTTGGGGAGCCTAAAGCCCAGGTTTCTACTTCCAGTGCTTCTGTTAATCAGCTTTGTGACCTTGAGAAATTCACTTAATTCTTTAAACACTAGTTTCCTCAGCTGTAAGATGGGAGCTCTTCTTCCCCTCCTCCCTCACAGGGCTGTATTAAGGAAAAATTAGAACAACTGATTTTTTTTTTTTTTTTTTGAGACAGAGGTTTGCTCTTTTCGCCAGACTGGAGTGCAGTGACACAATCTCTAATCACTGCAACCTCCGCCTCCCGAGTTCAAGCGATTCTCCTGCCTCAGCCTCTCAAGTAGCTAGGACTACAGGCATGAGCCACTATGCCCAGCTCAGTTTTGTATTTTTAGTAGAGATGGGGTTTCATCATGTTGGCCAGGCTGGTCTCGATCTCTTGACCTTGTGATCCGCCTGCCTCGGCTTCCCAAAGTGCTGGGATTACAGATGTGAGCCACCACTCCTGGCCACAGATCATTTTTTAATATGCTTCTAAAATAAAATACACTAATATGAGATCCAGGAAGGCTTCTACAAAGTATAGTGTGTATGATTTAGATTCCTTGAAATTCTAGTGAAGATGGCATGTTTCACTTCTACCAGTTTTATTGTGCTGCTTTTATTATCCTTAACTATATTATTAGCAGTCTGAGATAGAGACTGTACTCTCTTAACACAATCTCATCATTGCTCTTAAAAAAAGAGTAGAACTGCTCACACCAAGCCCAGTCTGGGGTGTGGACCCTGCACAGCCCCTCCCAGCCCACTAGGTTGGAGGCCAGGTTGGGCTCTGCACAGTTAGAGCTGAGCCTGGGGCTGCCTGGAGCATTATAGTGTGAGAGGTGCTTTGTGTTGCCACCCAAGCGCTGGAGGAATTGCCGGCGATCATTGCCCTTGGGCAGATAGCACGTCAAGGCTTTTATCTGCTGGCTCTGAATTGCAGCAGGCCTTCTATTAAAAAAAAGAAAAAAGTGAACCAGAAAGGGGCTAGCCACAGGTTAAACGATTTGAAGGAGATTGACTTCAGTCTCTTCTCTCCAGCTGCTTGACTGTGAGACAAAGAAGTATTTATTATTTGAAAGAAAGTGAGTAGGCCCTGGCTGCCAGTGCTTCTGCCCTGTACAGTGACAAGAGGGTGAGATGGAGAGGGGCGTGGAATGTGGGAGCAGGGTCCTCTTACAGGGTGCCCTCTGTCCAGGACAAGATGTCAGTCAGTTGCCCTGGGCCGTGGTCAGCCTGAAGGAGACACATCAGCACACCACGGCTGGCTTGGCGGACTGAGCTGTGGTTTTGCTTCTTTGATTTAGGTTCAGACGTGATAAAGGGGCTGGGAGGAGGGCTGAACATAAAGCCTTAGGCACAGCGGAGATTTAAATTGTGGACTTAAACTCTCTGTTGGGCAAGGTATAGAGATCTTTGTCAAAAATCTATCCTTAAAAGTTATAGGAAGGCCGGGCGTTCTCATGCCTGTAATCCCAGCACTTTGGGAGGCTGAGTTGGGTGGATCATAAGGTCAGGAGTTCAAGACTTCAAGACTAGCCTGGCCAACATAGTGAAACCCCATCTCTACTAAAAATACAAAAATTAGCCAGCACAGTGGCAGGCGCTTGTGATCCCAGCTACTCGAGAGACTGAGTCAGGAGAATCGCTTGAACCGGGGGGGCGGAGGTTATAGGGAGCTGAGATTGTGCCACTGCACTCCAGCCTGGGTGACAGAGTAAGACTCTGTCTCAAAAAAAAAAAAAAAAAAAAAAAAGTTGCAGCAAGATACATTTGAGAATAGTTTACCCTCCTTCTCCATAAAGACATTGTCATTTCACCCTGTGCTGTTGGTCTAATCTCCAGAAAACGCCCATAAATACTATTATTTTGATTAATTGCTCTGAGCCATGCGATCACCTCCTATGCAGCCCACACCCTGGCCTGGTGATCAGCCCACACAGTTGGTGAGGGACCATGTGGCTGAGACCTGGGTTCCCATGCTAACACAGCCTTATCCCTGGGAGATTCCCTTAATCCCCCTGAAACCCAATCACTCACCCCATCTCTGTATTGAAGGTCATGGCCTTGATTGTTCTGTTGTATGAAAGTCAAATCTGCGTTTAGTGGACCAGATTCTATTTGTCTCAGGTTTCAGCCGGCTACAACTTTCTTGTAGTATTCAAATAAATGAATGGAGCTGGAACTTTGAGAACTAGAAGAGTCCTTGAGTTTTAATGAACTCTCCCTTAATCATGAGATGCTAATAATTAGCTAATCTCAAAAGAAAATTTTGTTAGTTGATTACTTTGTTGAATCTGCTTTTTCTACCGCTCTGTATAGTGTGTTCTGTAAAAGTTTGGAAAGTATTTTTTAATCAGCAGTAAAGGAAGCTAAACTTTAGAAGATAAATCTGTTATGTAAGATGTAGTTCATCAGAGCCAAAAGCAGGCTGTCAAGATGAATCAAACCACTTAATTTTATGAGTAAAGAAACGGAGGTTAGGCCAGGCACGGTGGCTCATGCCTGTAATCCCAGAACTTTGGGAGGCCAAGGTGGGTATATCACTTGAGGTCAGGAATTCTAGACTACCCTGGCCAACATGGTAAAACCCCGTCTCTACTAAAAAATAAAAATTAGCCGGGCATGGTAGTGCGCACCTGTATCCCAGCTACACTCAGGAGGCTGAGCAGGAGAATCTCTCGAATTCGGGAGGCGGAGGTTGCAGTGAGCCAAGATCTCACCACTTGCACTCCAGTCTGGGCAACAGAACGAGACTGTTTCCAAAAAAAAAAAAAGTGGAGGTCGAAGGGACCATTGCTATTTTGAAGCCTTTGCAGTTAGATTCTGTGTGAATCATTGTTTTATGCCCCACTCAAAAAGAAGCAATCTTGTCTGTTAATATATACCAATTATTTGTAAGATAAATTTCAGTCTTAGCAATATTAAAATATAGGAAATAGAATCTTTGAGATATGGTAATAAAAAGATTACACCATGGGTTATATTCTCCACGGTTCCTCCCTGTTGTCCTCCCCTTTCCACTCTGACTTTGCAAGCAGAATTTTCATGTGATATTTTATCAAAATCATTATGTAGCACAGGACAAAGCGAGGTGATTCTCCTTTTTCCTTTCTTTCTGTTAAATTTTTTTGCCATTGAAATAAACATTCCGATTCTCGTGAAATCTTAGGCCCAAAATCTTTGCTTATCTTCTTCAGGGAAATTTGAAGGAATATTTTTGATCCACACGTTAGAACTGCCACCATGGCAAAAAAAAAAAAAAAACCAAAACAACAACAAAAAAAACCTGCAGAAGTTAATTTTGTATATATTAGGGATTTTGCTTCATTTTTTCTAGGCATTTTTCTAACATGTGCCTAGATAAAATTATCTTCATTTAAAAGGCCAAATACATTAAACAAAAAACAAAAAACAAAAAACTTCACCCAGAATTTGAAAGAAGTAAAATTGACAGTTGTAGTTAAGCCAACTTGAAAAGCTTAAAATACTGGGTAACTCAGTTCAAACTTTCCTTCTGTTTATTCTTGAAAAAGAAAGGTAATCTTTTCTCCTTTTTCAATTGCCAGACCATTGTGAAATTTAGAATACACGTTAAGATGAGAAGAAAGCCTCTTACGCTCCCAAGATAAGTTCCTTTTGGTGGATGTACTTTTGTCTCTCACCCCTGTGGTCAGAGTCTGTACACGTTTCATTTATTTTTGTGACAGTACTTTACACAGCCTTCAGCCTGTCACAGGCACTCGACACACTGATTAAAAGCTGAGCTGCAGCTTTATAGGAGCTGATGAATCCAAGAGCCCAAGTCACCTCAAGTGGTTCACTGAGTTGAGATTTTTTAACTTAATAAATAATGTTTAAAGAATTATCTCACTTTAGTATTATAGGGAGATGTAACTATAATAACAAAAGTTTTTTTTTTATTTCTGGGAAACTCCTGCATGCCTGTTCTTAATTGTTTAATAGTTTAGTGTGAAAAGCTTGGGAGAAAAAAGAATCTAATGATACTGGAGCCTTATACTGTTTATAAATATATTCTTATTTTGGAGGAGGAAGAGGTAACATCTCTATTGCGATGTAATTCACATACTACACAATTCACCCATTTAAAGTCTACACTTCAGTGGTTTTTAGTATATTTAGAGTTAGGCAACTTTTATCACATTCAATTTTAGAAGATTTTTGTCATTCCCCAAAGAAACCTGGCACCCATGAACTGTCACCTCCCATTCTCCCTTCTCCCAGCCCCCAGCACCCACTTACCTGCTTTTTCTGCCTGACATTTCATAGAAGTGGAATCAGACAGGATGTAACCGTTTGTGTCTGCTTTCCTTCACTCAGCACACTGTTTTCTAGGTTCATCTGTGCTGTGGCATGAATCAGTATCTTATTCCTTTTTATAGCTGCATAATATTTCATCATGGGTATTTTATTTTTTACATCTAGTAGTTGATGGGTGTTCTGACTGTTTCTATTTGGCTATTTTAATAATACTGCTATGAACATTCATGTACAAACTTCTGTGTGGACACGTTTTCGTTTCTCTTGGTTATGTACCCAGGACTAGAATTGCTAGGTTATATGGTAACTCTACGTTCTATCAGTCGAGGAGCTGCCTGACTGTTTTCCACAGTGGCCGTGCCACTTTACCATTCATTTCACTAGCAGTGTACATGTGTTCCAGCTACTCCACATCCTTGCTAACGCTCTTGTTTTCTGTCTTTTGATCATAGCCATCCTAATGGGTGTTAGTAGTATCTGTTTGTCATATTGATTTGCATTTCCTTGATGACTGATGATGTTGGACATCTGATATGGTGTGGCTGTGTCCCCACCCCATCTCATCTTGAATTGTAGCTCTCACAATTCCCACCTGTTATGGGAGGGACCTGGTGGGAGATAATTGAATCATGGGTGCGGTTTCCCCCATACTGTTCTTGTGGTAGTCTCACGAGATCTGATGGTTTTATAAGGGAAAACCCCTTTCGCTCATTCTCATTCTCTCCTGTCTGCCACCATGATTGTGAGGCCTCCCCAGCCACGTGGAACTGTGAGTCTATTAAACCTCTTTTTCTGGGGTACGTCTTTATCAGCAGCATGAGACAACATCTTTCCATGTGCTTATTGGCTATTTGCATATCTTCTCTTGGAAAATGCCTATTTAGATTCTTTTCTATTTTTTGTTATCTTTTTAATTGTTGTAAGAGTTCTTCATATAACTATATTCTTAGATAGATCTTTTAAAACTCATTATTCTATAGCATCTATGATCTTTAACATATTCTAAAGCTCTGTGAACTGCCACCGTGTTGCCTTGCTTTAATCATTCAGTCAGTATTCACTGACCATCTACTGTGTGGAAGGCACTGTGCTTTGTACTCTTAGGTTTATTAAATGAATTAAATGCCACCTGCTTCCAGGAACACAAAATAAGGTAGGAAGGGAAGCACCAGAGTGATAAGTTTCTATAGAGGTTCAGAGGAAGAGGAGATGACTTTCAGATGGAGGAATCAAGGAAGACAGCCTGATGGGGGAGGCATTTTAAGTGTTTTTTGCAGGATGCATGAACTTAAAATATGAGAAGATTGGGGGAAGAACAAGTTCTCTGTGGAATGGTGATAAGTCTCATTTAACTTTTGGGCTGAAATTTTCAGGGCTCAAAAAGAGGAATACTAGGAATAAAAACTAAATGCAGAAGTCTGCATGTCGGGAGTGAGGATGGGCCAACATGCTGAGAATGGCGCTTTGGAAGATGGAATTCACAGAGCTGTGTAGGATGATGGGGCAGGGGATGGGGGGGTGACAATTAAAAGCAGCCATGCTGGGTTTCCATCTCAGAGAATGAATTGTGCATTAGAAGATAGAAAGGCCTGGCTGGGCGCAGTGGCTCGTGGCTGTGGTTGAGGCGGGTGGATCACCTGACGTCGTGAGTTCAAGACCAGCCTGGCTAACATGGAGAAACCCCATTTCTACTAAAAATACAAAATTAGCCAGGCATGGTGGTGCATGCCTGTAATCCCAGCTACTCAGGAGGCTGACGTAGGAGAGTTGCTTGAACCCGGGAGGCGGAGGTTGCTGTGAGTGGAGATCGCGGCAGTGCTCTCTAGCCTGGGCAACAAGAGTGAAACTCCATCTCCAAAAAAAAAAAAAAAAAAAAAAAAGACAGAAAGGCCTGTAGTTAAACTCCAGTCTCATGGCTTTCAAATTTATTTGTCCCCAGGGTCACCCTTGTTTTTCTCGATGAATAACGTCTGACGGACATACCTTGAGTTTTGCTGTCTTAGTTCATCATTACGCAAGTAACAATTTCTTAGTAAATGTTGGTTAGTTGGTTGGTCACTTGTTGATCATAGAATTGCATCAGTAATTCTAAGAGCTGGAAGGAACATGACACATTAGCTAGTCTAGCCCCTCGTTGTATGGAGGCTCAGAGACGGGAAGCATGTGCCCACATTCACCCTGTCCTAAATAAAGGAAGAGGCAAGATTGCAATGTAAGTGTCTTGTCTCCCAGACCAAATGTTTTCTTCAATTTTACTAAAATAATTTTAACCCCACCACACATACAACAGTCACCACTCCTGTCTAAAATACAAGTGTTGGGTTGGGGGGGCCCCAAAGATGCATAAAGCCACACAACTGTCTCTGACCTTTTGTGCGGATTCTTTTCCTTTGCTCTAAGCCTTGTGTGAAGCTGCACAGTCTTATGAGGAAGTGTTGTCGGATTGCAGAGGCCTTGGGCTCTTGCCTCCAGCTAACCTGTTAACTGGAGGATCTTGGGTAGGTCACGCTGTGTTTTGGGGCACTGCTTTGTCATCCATCAAATGAGGCAAATAGTGTTTCCCAGGCTCCTTCCAGTGCCAGCATCCTGAGATGCTGATGTGCTACGGCACGCATTTACCTCCGTCTCCAGGGGACCTGGTGGAGGCTTCTGTCACAGTCCCTGGTAAAGGACACCTGGAGTGCCTTCATGGGACCTGTAGCCCCAGATCCAGTCCCACCTCCACCCACTGGTTAGAAATCTCCAGTGTTTTCTGAGGATTCTTGTGGAATTTTTTTTCTATGTTAGGCATCAGTGATTCGGTCTTAAAGATAAGCATTGCATCCGTTGGATGAACTTAAAATGCAAACAAGCACGAGAATTTTTACTAGGATGGAAACTGGGGAGGGGAGTGGGAATGTTGTTCTTAACCCAAGGGTTTTGCTGTCCGCGTCACAGTGTATGCTGTTGGAATGAGTGACGGCTCCTTTTTTGGAGTGATTTCAGTCTGTTCCTGTAGTGCTATTTCCATAGCAACTCCTGTTGCTACACAGCTGACATCTGATGAAATGATGACCACAGCTCAGGGGTACAACTCCTCATCCCCTCGCATCCCTGCCAGGGGTGTTGAGAAACCCTGGGTAGAGAGGAGGGTCAGCCTGTACCGTTTTGATGAGGTTTGATTGGCAGTTGCTGCATTCCTTAGGGTATCATCAGGGCTTCCCAGAAAGTTAGCTGGGCTTGGGCTTCTGAAGCTTTCCCTTGGAAACACCCTCTTCTCTCTATGTGGAGGAGGAAATATCACAAAGAAGGGACATAATTAGAAAGGATATTTTTCTAATTTATGAAGGTATACAGATTAGCACTGCTTTTTTTTTTGTTTTTTTTAAAATGAAAAATTACCTGATAGTACAGGCCAACCAAGATCATACTGAATTTCTGAGTGTGGCAGGCCAGCGTGGGGCCTGTGTTTTAGGTATCTCATTTAAAATGGAAAGTTCCAGTTTGCTTTGGGGCCAGAATCCTTAAAAAAGAAACCCTGGCTGGAGGTATGTTATGGGTCACTGTATATTAGCTGGTTTATATCTTGCTGACTAAATTGGCGAAGTTTTTATTTTTCCTGGTAGATATTCAGAGGGTTTTTTCCTCCTTTCTCAAACAAAATCATATTTGTCATATGTGTATGAAGTAAATGACTGTGAACACTGTCCACACGTCTGTGATGATATGAAAATGAGTGGTGACAAACAAAGATTCCTTTTCTTAGGTACCACAAGGCGTCAGATGAAGTTGACTTTATCCTCATATTACTCTCAAATTGTGACCAAATGGAAAGAAAATGGGCCAGGCCTGAGAGACCAAAATGTCCAGCACGACAAAAGGGTTATTATTAGTGAAAAATTTAGGTGCTCTCCCCATGTGACTTAGAAAGTTTGAAATTTTCTCTTAAAGTAATCATTAGTCTTTTTTTTTTTTGAGGCAGAGTCTTACTCGGTCGTCCAGGCGGTAGTGCAGTGGTGCAATCTTGGCTCACTGCAACCTCTGCCTCCCTGGTTCAAGCAATTCTCTGCCTCAGTCTCCAAAGTAGTTGGGATTACAGGCACGTGCTACCATGCCTGGCTAATTTTTGTATTTTTATTAGGGACGGGGTTTCACCATGTTGGCCAGGATGGTCTCCATCTCCTGACCTTGTGATCCGCTGGCCTCGGCCTCCCAAAGTGCTGGGATTACAGGCATGAGCCACCGCACCTGGCCCAATCATTAGTCTTTGTAAAATTTAGAAGGTACACTACCTTTATTACTATGAAACGCTATGCTTATTTTAATTCACAGCAAGGCACAAAGTGATTACCTAGTACAAAACCTTTTAAAACAGTTATGAAAAATGCCAGGATACCAAATCAAATGGAAATTTGGACCCTAATTTGATTGCCTAACTTTGAAAAATGTTTCAGAACTGCATTTACCTACATATTATGCTTCTGTTAAGTTATATGCTGAAGCTTTGTGCTGGTAATAATATTTTTAATGTGCAATTTTTAGTGGACTGTAAGAATTAAACATTTCCCATTAAACTATATATTTATATTTCTTTTAACTTTAGGGAGCAAATGTGTGAACTATTATCCCATAAACTTTCCTCATTCTTTTAAAAGAAATAATATACCAAGAATATAATAATAATAATAAAACAGAACAAGCAGGAAATGGGTATGGTGTTTTCATGATTGCAGTGAGGTTATTCTCCTGTCCATATGGAGTGGAATACCCACATGTGAAAAGACCTTTGTTGTTTGAAATTAACTTTTGAGATTGTTTACAGCAAATGCTTTTTGCCTCCCTGCTGCTATTTGATTGCAACTTTTTATTTTAAACTCTACCCTAAAGAGTGATTGTGCTGGAAAACCACGTTGATGTAAAATGTCTCATGCTTGGCAGCTCACCACACTCAAACTGTGTTTTGAGGATGGCAGGCGGCCCCGTCCCACTGCCAAAAACTTTCCACTGGGAGTAGTTTTGCAAGGGGCTGGCTAGGCGGGCGGGGAGCCTGGGGGACTGAGATGGGGGCCTTTCTCCTGCTTGGTGACTACATCATCTCTCTCTGCGTAGGTGAAGCTGCTCTCAGGGGAGAACCCAGAATGCAGACCCTGCCAGTGGCCTCTGCCCTCAGCAGTCACCGCACCGGTCCTCCCCCCATCAGCCCCAGCAAGAGGAAGTTCAGCATGGAGCCAGGTGACGAGGACCTAGACTGTGACAATGACCACGTCTCCAAGATGAGTCGCATCTTCAACCCCCATCTGTGAGTTCTTCTGTTCTTATTTTGGCTTAAGGGTGCTCCATGCTGGGGCCCTATTTGTTTTGCAACATTGTGCTGATTCTGAAGTTACCATTTGGAAACTTTATTTGTAAAGGATACTATTTATAAAGAAAAAGAGGGCTCGCTTGTCTGACAAAAAGAAGGTAGTAAACTCATTTTGATAACTTGTGGAGAGATGAAGTCCGACTTCCCTCTAGTGTACCTGTAGTAGGACCTTTCGCATGTTAAACTCCATAGAAGTTAATGTCCCCTTAGAGCTTCTGCAAGTAGTCGTCTGCTAAGCTTGGCTTTTTTCACCTCTCTATACTGATTGTTTTTAGGAGAATCAATGTTAGTGAATGTCAGTATGCACCAGACAAATAGAAGGGAAGGTCAGCACCTGAGCAGTTGCCTGTTAAGGTTTTATTCAGGAGTCTAGGATTGTTCACGAAGAAGTGTTGGTCCCATGTTGTGTGTCCCTGGTACAAACTTGGGACCTTCCCATAAAGGGAAGCCAGCTTCCTATACTCATACAGGGTACCACTCATCACATCCAGCCAGTCCTTGATCTGCCACTGACACTCTACCATCTTGACACTAATTGCTTCAACTCTTTGGCCTCAGTTTCCTTATTTGTGAAACAACAAGGGCTGAAACTACAGTTCTCTATATCTGTGCGTCATCACCACGTTTCCACTGGAAAAGCCTCCCGCTTCCATGCACCGGCTTCTCCCCTTTGCACTCTGCTCTCCGCACACACCCCGCTTGCAAAGGGATAGGCTTCTCCCCAGTTTTCAGGACTTGGAGACACCCCATCACCTGCCCAGGGAGACTGTGGGGACAGTGGTTAGGGCAGTTGGTGTTCTCGGAGTTGTCTTGCCAATCCTAGTGAGGCTGCACTGAGTATCAGAGGGAGTTTTGCGTGTGCAGGTACAGAGGTCCTCCTCCTTCCCTGCCCCAAGCGCTCACTCCAGCGTGAGTCAGTGTTTCCTCATTATTCAACATGCTCCAATTCCTGAGGGTGCTGCTGTTTCCCCGCAGGAAGGTAGAGCAGGGAAGGCTCCTCCTTGGAGGCAGAGCTTCCGCAGAGAGGTGGCCCAGCTCCCGCCTCTGCTGCCTCAGCTCCAGCGTCCTCGCATTCCGCTCGTTCCAGTCAGCTTGGACTGTTGTATTCAGTCATAAGACACTGACAGAGGTATTTATCCTCAAATAAATCACTGTAGTGTTAGTCAGAGGCTGAGCCTGCAGTCTGGAGCCCTGGAATTTGCTACCATCAGGAATCCAGCAGGAAGGCCCTGTGAACAATGCACTCCGCAGTCAGGGCTCGCTTAACTCCTGGGTGCTCAACTGTTGCAGTTCATTCTTTTATTACCACAAATTTCTTGTTCTTTCCCATCCCCCTTTTCCAAACCCCAGTATGAGCATTTGTTCTTTTTTCTTTTCTTCTCATAAGTAAGAAAGGGGAAGGCACCCTGCAGACAAATATGCCTTAATTTAAATCCTGATTCTGCCACACAACAGCTGTGAGGCTTTGGACAAGTCACTTAATTTAGCTGGACCCCGTATCCTTTACAATGATAATAGTTAATGTATAGAGCTGTTATGAGGATTAGAGTTAAAACGGGCAAAGAGCTTGGCATGGTATAGCACTCAGTTGATGAGAGCTGTTATTTTTATTCCATTGTTCAGATACTGGTTATAATGATAAAGAAGAATACATATATATATATATATATATATATGTATGTATGTATGTATGCATGGTGGATTTAATGTTTGATAGTATATGCCTTTTAATAAAAACGCCTGGGTTCAAATCTGCTTTCTTTGCATTTCATCAAAGATAATATTAATTCCTTCCTCATAGGATTATTGTAAGGACTTACGTACGGTGCCTGGCAGATTGTAAGCACTCAGCTTTAGTTATTTTTATTAGAATGTTAAAACGTTTAGAAAATAATTTTGTGGCTAGGCACAGTGGCTCACACCTGTAATCGTAGCACTCTGGGAGGCCGAGGCAGGTGGATCACCTGAGGCCAGGAGTTTGAGACCAGCCTAGGCAACATGGTGAAACCCTGTCTCTACTAAAAAATACAAAAACTAGCTGGGTGTGGTGGTGGGTGCCTGTAATCCCGGCTACTTGGGAGCCTGAGGCATGAGAATCGCTTGAACCTGGAGGTGGAGGTTGCAGTGAGCCAAGTGAGACTCCGTCTAAAAACAAAAAAGGAAAAGAAAATAATTTTGTAACTCTCTTGGGGGCTACAAATATGACCTTGTTGTTTGGGTCCATGATGACACTATAAATAATTTTAAATGTAAAGAATAGAATCGCTATTTTTTTTTTTTTTTTTTTTTTGAGATAGAACATCACTCTGCCTCCCAGGCTGGAGTGCAATGGCACAATTTCAGCTCACTGCACCCTCTACCTCCTGGGTTCAAGTGATTCTCCTGCCTCAGCCTCTCGAGTAGCTGGGACTACAGGCATGTGCCACCATGCCGGCTAATTTTTGTAATTTTAGTAGAGGTAGGGTTTTGCCATGTTGGCCAGGCTGGTCTTGAACTCCTGACCTTGTGATCTGCCTGCCTTGGCCTCCCAAAGTGCTAGGATTACAGGCGCGAGCCATGGCACCTGGCCAGAATCACTAAATTTTATGTAAAACTCTCAATTGACATTATTATGCAAAGTTTTAGGAAAATAGAAATAGCAGTAACCCCGTCTCTCAGATTCCCTTACATCAGCCGGGTGGCTCCCCCACATTTTTTAAATTATGGTAAAAAGTATATATATATTATAAAATGTATTTTCTTAACCGTTTTTAAGTGCACAGTATAAGGAGGAAAGGCCATCAGTGTGTGGTTAGGTCCTTCTGAGTGTTACTTGTTTACTGTGTGATAGTTATTAATTTTAGTAACATTACCGTTGTTTCTACTGTATTTTCTAAGAGCCTAATGACAGATTTCACAGGCAGATTGGAAAGATGCTGCCTGTCTTACTTCTTTGTGTTGTAGGGTATTTAGTGCTGCTGTTTGATAAAATGTTTCCTATTTGGGCTATAGTTATGTTCCCCCCTTTATATTTAATGTCTAAGAATTTATCTGCAATACATTTCAGATTCATAATTATTTGAAAAAGAATAGTCTAGTGTATTTGCCTCTTTAAGGAGATCACAAAATGGTTTTTGTGCTTTATCTTCTTAGAGTTTGTTAATGACATGTAATGAAAATGTGATTTATTTGATCACTAAAGCAATCACAAGAATTCTGGGGAAAGGAGTGTTACTGGAAAAGAGTTTTGGCTGGGTGTGTTACCTTGTGCCTGTAATCCCAGCATTTTAGGAGGCTGAGGCAGGCAGATTGCTTGAGTCCGGGAGTTAAAGTCCAGCCTGCGCAGCAAGACCTCCATCTCTACGAAAAAATTTAAAAATTAGCTTGACCTGGAGGAGTGCTCCTGTGCTCCCAGCTATTTGGGAGGCTGAGGTGGGAGGATAGCTTAAGCCCAGGAGCTTACGGCTGCAGTGAGCTGTGATCACACCACTGCACTCCAGCCAGGGTACAAAAGGGAGACCCCGGTTCTAAAAAAGGAAGGGAGGGAGGGAGGGAGAAAGAAAACTAGTTTTGGTAGCTAGCTAACAAGGCCTCAGAGATACATGGTTTGGCTACATTTTATTATAACCATCATATGGAGACATTTTCTAGAAGAAAGATGGAGACATCAGGTGACTCTGAGCCATAGTAAGAAGCAGCAGAGGCTGCGCTCAGTGGTTCATTCCTTTAATCTTAGCACTTTGGGAGGCCTAGGCGGGTGGATCACTTTGGGGTCAGGAGTTTGAGACCAGCCTGACAAACATGGTGAAACCCTATCTCTACTAAAATACAAAAAAAATTAGTAGGGCGTGGTGGTGTGCACCTGTAGTCACAGCTACTTGGGAGGCTGAGATAGGAAAATTGATTGAACCTGGGCGGCAGAGGTTGCAGTGAGTTGAGATTGCGCCATTACACTCTAGCCTACAAGACAGAGCAAGACTGTCTTAAAAAAAAAAAGATGAGACAAAGAATAAGACGAGTTCTATCTCGTTTGATTTTGGGGAAGGGGAAAAAAAGAGAGGTTTCCTTAGTGATTTCTTCAGAATTTTGAAAATTAGAATTCCTGGGCTTTTATTACAGCCTCTTTTTATTTCTTTT
The DNA here is from genome assembly GCA_963573385.1 of Cacajao melanocephalus. Classification (NCBI taxonomy): domain Eukaryota; kingdom Metazoa; phylum Chordata; class Mammalia; order Primates; family Pitheciidae; genus Cacajao; species Cacajao melanocephalus. Next base: position 22,305 of record CAUYLG010066823.1, read on the forward strand.
ATTTTTTATATACACACTTCCACCATCAGAATTCCAGCCTCTTAGGGCCTGGAATATTTGAACTCATTATTAATTTTTTTGATGATATTGTTACCAATACACCAGGGGGTTTGGTCTGGGTTCTGCTGCCCTCTGCACAGAAAGCCAATGACTGAGATGACAAGTACTGCCAAGGAAGAAGGCTTTCATTGGGTACCCTAGCCCAGGAGATAGGGCAGATCCATCTCCCTGATTGACTAAAACTAGGGGTTTATATAGCAGGGAAGAAATGAAACAATGTGTAACAAACAGGAACTTGGGAGGGGCAAGGATGTAATCATGATGAAGGAAGGTCCCTTATCTCATTTTCCCGATGTAGTGACCTGGTGAGTTTCAGTTCTTTGGCACCTTTTTTTTTGAGAGGCCTGAAGGTCTTATGCTTTAAGACCAGAAAGGGCAGTTTCTGTGTTTATCCATTAACCTATCTAGGGGACTGTTGGGTTGATTCTAACATAGAGACCCTAAGAAATACATTATTTCTGTTTATTTCTTAAGAAAAGTCTTAAGAACATGAATGTCTATTTGGGAGTTGGAAAGTACTCTGTGTTTGGAAAGAGTGGATTAAAGGATGGGAAGAGGTAGAGTAGGATTCGTCTTGTGGAAAAATCAATAAGCTGTTTTTTTTTTTAAATGGCCCTTGATGTTCAAGTGCAATCTGGTAAGAAAGAACTCTTCCCCTTTCACCTGCCTGCCTATTTATCTACATATTATCCACATGGATTCCGAGGTTCCTGTCTTATTCAATGAGTTATAGCCATTCCAGAGTTGATAAACAAGAATCCCTTCCACTGGTCCTATGTCCTTGTCATAACCTCCATTATTTTGTTGTGGTTGTTGAGCACTTTCTTATTTTCTGGCCTACAAGTTGTTCTAGGCTCATCTTGTAGCCTCCCTGCTCCAGCCATAGAATTAGTCGCTTTTCCAGGGGACTCCGGTTCCTTTTAGTGGGGAATAGGATTTAGAAGCCCAGATCCAGGTGCTTGGTGTTACTGTTGCTATGCATTATGTAGTGTTTCATGGTTACTTACTGTTACTATG
>CAUYLG010066824.1:0-29965 GCA_963573385.1 Cacajao melanocephalus
TCCTGTACTCATCTAACAAAGTTTTGAGTTAATCCCTCTTTCGGTTCCTGCTTTCCCATAGCTCGACTCCTTCTAACGAGGTCTGTGTCCTGGGCTCAAACTCACCATATGGTGAGACCCAACTTACAAGGGGTCTCACATAGGAGCATTCCCCACACCTTTCTGAAAGATCAAAGTATCTATAGATACAGAAACTTTTAAGATATAAACTGTTACTGGTTATGTAATAGTAGCAACTCTGGGTGAATGCTTTCTTATGGAATTTTTGAAAAGGAATTTTAGATAAGATTGTTAAGTTTCCTCTAAGACACAAGGACAGATTTGCTGAGGCAGGTGAGTGATTTTCCTGAGATTGGAAGTGCCCAGACTAATGGGAAATAGTCCAGAAGTGTAACCACATACTTGACCTACATAAATAAGAATCTCAGACCTGTAGAGCTGAAATCAGTAATTCAACTAAAATAAAAAAATTAGTTCATGTTCAAGGGCTGTAAAGATACCCTACTCTTCCCCAGATATAGGAATGAAATATTTTCCTTTAAGCAGATCATAAATTCTCTGATAACACTTTTCTATGACTGACATATTTTAAGATACTATTTCTCAGATGATAAACAGTAAGACTGGCTTCACTGAATGAGGAACTTGGTGATAACTACCTCATGTGTCGACTCATTTGATTTATACACATGCACATGTACAAATGGAGGGTTTATTATTACCTCTGTTTTACAGATAGAGGGACCAGTGCTTGCTGAGATTAAACAATTTGCTCCAAGACCTTCCACATTATACATTAGGATGTGATAGATGTGAACTCAAGCAGAGCTCCTTCTGACTCCAGAATCTGTATGTGTTCTACTGAATTCTGCCAGACTTGTGAGCAGATGTGGATATTAGCCTGTACTTCCTTTCTTCTGGCACTGGTGATTAAGCTTAGCATTTGATCACTTAGGGGGCACTAAAGAAATGCAGGCTTAAGACCACGTGCGGTGGTTCATGCTTATAATCCCAGCACTTTCAGAGGCCAAGGTAGGTGGGTCACTTTAGGCCACGAGTTCAAGGCTAGCCTGGCCAAAATGGTGAAACCCCATCTCTACTAAAAATACAAAAATTATTAGCCAAGCATGGTGATGCACCTGTGGTCCCAGATACTCAGCAGGCTGAGGTGGGAAGATCACTCAAACCCAGGATACAGAGGTTACAGTGAGCTGAGATCATGCCACTGCACTCCAGCATGTGTGATAGAGCAAAACTCTGTCTCAAAAAGAAATGAAAAGAAAAAAAAAGAAATGCAGGCCTAAGTATACCTCATGTTTAATTAACCTACATAATCTGAAGTGCAGGTTTGTGTCCACTTGGTTTATCAACACCTTTCCTTGTCTCTGGAAATACCCTGGCACAAAGAAAGACATAAGCTAAGATTCTTGTAAAGAAATGAACTTCACAGTAACCACCAATCTAAACTAGGATTTCACCAGGTGTTTTGAAAACTAAAAAGCCTTAGGGAACCAAGCTTAAGAAGTTTTTAGTTCAAGCGGATCTGAGTTCCAGCTTTAGTTCCACCATCTGGGTCATTTCGGGCAAGCACTTTAAATTCTTTGAGTTCTAGTCCATGTATGTAAAAAACAGGCTATTAATACATAATTCATCAGGTTTTGAAAATCAAGTAAATTAATACTTGAGCAAATTGCTTGTCTTTAATACTTTTGAATACCACTATAATTACATCATTCACTCCAGAATAAATAGCAACTTGTGATCCTGTAGCATTTACACATCTCCAAGAGAATTTCCTTAACTATTACTCTGTTCAATGTCATCCGTATATTGCATTTTAAGCAAGTGTGTATATTATTAGCCTTTTGACTGATGAGGAAATGAAGACCTAAATACATTTTGATTTGTTTACTTTTTTCATTTAGCTGACAATTCAGCCAGTGTCCCAGCTTTGTGCATTATTTTCTACTCACATCAAAACAGAAAAATTAGATTAAAATGCATTTTATAAGTTTTAAGTAACTAGTTGAATGGTTTACATACTTCTCCAAGCAGGAGAACAGCCAATATTATTTACACTTTCCATGATCTACAGATATAATATGGGACCACTTACATGCGGCAATGCATGTATTATGAAGGATAGTAAACACTGAAGGGAGACATACACTTTAATAACACTTAAAAGGAGAAAATTACTGCCTTCTCCTAGTAAAAAGAAATGCATTTGTTCCCTTGCACCAGGCAGCGAATGTCTCAACTTAGTTATATGCAAATAAATGGGGAAAGAAGAAATAATGTGGTATTATACCTATTACCTTAAATGAACTCTTACAAAAATCTGCATAAGGTTCCAACAGGAGAAAAACTTTGCCTGTGATTGTATAAATCATGCCTAGATCCTTGCATTTTTAATTTTCTAAACTTCTGATGAAATGCTAGTTTAGAAGAGTGACTAATTTAAAGTTTCTTTCTTTCCAAGAGTCTCAGAATGAGTTCCTCTTTCTCTTCACTTTTCTGATTCCTACTTATTCTTCAGAATGCAATTCAAATAATCTTCTTCAATGATGTTTTTTTGTCTTCTCTCCAAAATTAAGTTTTATTCTTTTTTTTTATATGTTTTCCTAATACCCTTGACTTCCCGTTTGTAAGACCTTAAATAATTTCAATGAAATAAATAACTGGATATGTAGTTAATGCATTCCTTTTAGTTATAAATGTAAGCTCCATAAAGGCTAAAATATATCTGTGTAGTTTGTCACCATTCCCTATGCCTAGACTGGTACCTGGAACATCCTAAATCCTTAAAAATTAGTTGTCCAATGACTGGGTGAAAAAATAAGACTGGTTAGAGAGAGCCACATGAAAGAGAGATAACTTGAAGTCATCTCTTACGGAAGGCAATTAGGATTCAGGGAGAAGATAGGATAAAGGTCTATTATATCAGGCAGAAAGTGTTATGGGAAAGATGAGAAAGAAAACCTGGGCAACATAGGGACTGTGATTTCTAACAGGGAGATACCTTGCCTTAGACTTACATGACATTTTAAAATAATATGCTGATAATGACCATTTGTCACCAATCCTCCCATCACCACCTGACTCGAATCCACCATCATCTCCCCTCTAGACCACTACAATGGCCTCCTCATTAAAGACACTACGTATCCCTTCAATTCAAATAACAAGATCTCCATCCAATATGACAGTGAGTTTTTACAAATGTGAATCAGGTAACCTCCCTCCATTGCTAAAACCTTCAATAAACTCCCATCCACACTTCCAGCCCTGGCCTTTTCAGCCCTGCCTGATGTGGAGACTGGCTGCATTAATGGTCTCCCTTGTGCTCACTGGCACCCAGGCATGTTGACCTTCTTCTGTCCCTGAAACAAGCCAAGTCTCTTTCCTCCTCCAAGCCTTGGCATAAGATAATCTCTGGCTGGAAATCTCCCCCACAAGATATGAAAAAGCCTCACTCCTTCTCATCATTTAGAATATACTCAAATATTATAGTATTTACTTATAAATGCTTTTCCTTTTTCAACTCCACTGTATTGGCCCTCTTTTATATATATCATCAATCCATATAAATTATTTGGGATAGAATCAATTATACTGCAGAAGCAAAACAAAACAAAACAAAACAAACACTGGCTTATCACTACCAAGCTTTAGTTCTTGTTCATTCTCACGTCCATCACATGCCAGCTGTGGGCTCTGCTCCATGTTTCCTTACTCCAGGAAACAAACTGGCAGATAATCTACCACTTCAGGTAAGAGTATAGAAATTCGAGCACTGGCTTTTAAAGCTTCCACCCAGAAGCAATGCTTATCATGTATAATTGGTCAAAATGAGTTCCAAGTATACATAATATTAAGAATTCAGGTGCAATTCTATCATCTCTCTGGAGGGAAGACTGGAAGTTTTTGGTAAACAGCATTAATAATTACCATAATCTGCTTTGTTCTTCTTAGTAGTATCTATTATTATCTAAAATGTATTCCTTGTAACATGGTTACAGGTAGGCAAGGACCTAATCTTTCAAATTCCCTATTGTATCCTTAGCACTTTGGACAGCCTGTTGTGGGACCTTGTGATGGTTAATATCGTCAACTTGACTGGATTGGAGGATGCAATATATTGTTCCTGAGTGTGTCTGTGAGGGTGTTGCCAAAGGATATTAACATTTGAGTTAGTGGACTGGGAGAGGCAGACCGAGGTTGGGTACAATCTAATCAGTCATCAGCACCGCCAGAATAAAGGCAGTAAGAAGAATATGGAAAGTATAGACTGGCTTAGTCTTCTGGCATACATCTTTCTCCCGTTCTGGGTGCTGGATGCTTCCTGCCCTCAAACATCAGATTCCAGGTTCTTCAGCTTTGGAACTCTTGAAAATTCCACCACAGAGTGAAGGCTTCTCTGTTGGCTTTTCTACTTTTGAAGTTTTGGAACGGACTGGCTTCCTTGCTCCTCAGCTTGCAGACCACCTGTTGTAGGACCTCACCTTGTGATGTGAGTCAATGCTCCTTAATAAACTCCCCCTTCTTTATATGTTTATCCTATTAGTTCTGTCCCTCTAGAGAACCATAATATAAGGCTAGATGTTCAGTATGTATTTGTTTATTATTAAAGAGCTACTGAAAATGACAATAAGGCATCTGTTGAAAAATCAGGCCTGGGGATAGAGAAAATATTGGATGACATCTTAAGAATCTTTGTAGAACTGTGATTCTACAAAGTCTAAACACTTATTTATTTAACTTATTCATTAATCCATTGACTCCTTGCTCAGCAAACAAAACCAAGAACCTGTTATGTGTTTAGTGCTGTGAAGAGCATGATGAATAGGACAGTTCTTGACCAACAGGCACTAACAGTGTAGTTAGGAAGGCAGACAGGTAAACAAATAAGTTCAATATAAAGTGATCAGCACCAAAGGTAAAATAACAGAGTCTCTCTGAATTACTGAAATGGGTTTTGTGCATCCCCCACCTTGGACTTATAATAAAAGTGCAGGTTTAGATCAAGTAAATGGGCTCATCAATGTGGATACTTCTTTCAGGACCTCACTTCTAACAGTGTTGTCCAGATTATCCATCAAGAGAAAATTGCTCAGTTTCCAGACTTGAGCTTATAGACAGTATCTCACTGGGGGGAAGGAGACAAGTGGGAGAATGACAAATTCCCTTGTATTGTGTAAAACAGAGATTTTAGAAAAATCCAACATCTGCAGCTCATCACTGGCTAAAAATAAGTGCTGCTTTGTAGTATGCCAGATGTTCCTCCTCACTGGAGGTACTACATAAGAAATACAGTACGGTTAAGGCAGAAAATAGAGCAATCAATGAGAAACACAGTTCACCCTGAGAGTAATCAAATCTAACTGGGATCCCAGGCCATTCAACCAGGGAGGCATGTAAGAAATTACACTTAATCTCATTTTTTCTTTGTAGTGATAAGGACATGAAGTCCCAAAAAGGACAAGAAGTCACTTAATGATACAATAATGGAATCTCTCTATTTTCCTCTGCCTGAATAAGCTTTAATTTTTCTCTTTTCTTTTAATCAAGAACAGTTTTTTTTTCCTTTAGTTTCTTAAAGAAGCATAGTCAGATATAAGAGCTGCAAACCAATCTAAATAATTCAGCACACACACGTAACACACATATATACACATGATAAGTAGATAGATAGATAAATATAGCCAACATTTGTTAAGGGGATATGTATACAAATCACAGTGTTGGGTAATGCTTAAAGCAACATTTTCAAGTGTGATAAGACAAAACTAAGTAAATAAAGAAAACAAGGTGATTCTTGTTGTCCACAATGTAGTCAGAGTCCAATAGAGATCTTAGGTGCTGAATACATTATGGCGTTCACTCCAACTTTATGTAGATTTAAAGAAAAATTATACCAAACTATAAAATAAGTGTAAGAAGAAGCAATATATTCCTGATTTTTTATGACAATTATGTAAACTTTTGTGTGATCTAGTTTTTAAAATATATTTTATCTGACAGTCACAAAAACATGCCCATCAGATCCTGCTACAGAAAGCAGAGGTGACTGAAAATCCAGCTTCTGCCTCACTATATCTACATTAATTAATTAGTACAGATTCACTACTGTATCTGTACTAAGTTTAGCAAATGGCTGAGTACAACAGAAATACTAGTACAAGCCCGTTGGGACTCCTCCAGTGGGTGACTTTGAGGACTTCTATCAACTCAGCTGAACCTTTCTTGGAAATGCATTGCTCTGAAGAGATGATCAAGGGTATGGCAAGATAAACTTCAGCTAAAGAGATTAGGTGAGTCACTCAGGAATCTAATCAATGATTTCAGCAGAATTCAGGAATAGACATGGAGTTATTTAGGAAGGAATTGGTGAGTACTCTCTTTTCTAAAAGTGTAAATCTGGGTGACATACATGGGAGGCCCACAATATTTTTGAGAATGTTATACTAGCAGAAATGTTGACAGCTTTCACTGTCAACATGAAGACTAAGTAAAATGAAAGAAGTTCATCAGACTTCCAAAGATCTACAAACAAGAAACTAACAGTTATTTCCTTCTCCTTGCAGATAAACCCATCTCATAGACCCAAGGCTTCAGCTTTTCAGTGCCTTCTTCTCATTATAAAACAACAGCAAATCAGCTACTTAAAAAAAAAAACTCCAATATAAATGAAAGATCAAAACAATAAGACAAAAAGGAAACTGGAAGTAACTGAAATAACATCAAAATTAGGGAAAAGTAAATGACTTTTCCTCCTCCCCAACATGCATTACAAAATAACTCTAACTGGATTTATGTCCTGAGAGAGCCTAAAGATGATGCTACTTTCATGAAATAAAAACAGAATGCTTGAAAAAGAAATAATTACTAAATGAGAAAAGGCACTGGAAATACAAAACTCTAATAGCCAAGATTAAAATGTCATTAGAAAAGCTGGAAAATAAGAGTGATACAATCTCCCAGAAAATAAAGCAAGGGGAAGTACATAGATATCAGAGATCATCCCATGAGGTGCAGTATTCAACCAATAGGAGTTTAAACAGACAAAGCAGTAAGATACCGAACAGAGAAGGCAGAAAAGAGGAAGTTAACAACAACAGCAACAACAAAAGATAGTGCAATGTCCTTGTATGAAAAATACAAGTTTGTGGTACATTTTTAGCACTGAATGGAGAAAGAAGTACATATCAAGCATATATTTACAGAATTCCACAATAGCAAGAAAGGAGACCTTTAAATCTCCCAAAAAGAAAGAAAACCAAGTCTTGTATAAAACATCAAAAATCCCCTAAGCAATATTATTCTTGACAATAACACTAGAAATTAGAAGACAGAACGTTTTCAATACTTTGAATAAAAGCTTAGTTTTCTTATATCATTACAGAAAGCCAAGAGCTATTATGAAAAAAAAAATAGTAATTATGAAATTTCAGCTTTTTATTTAGAAGTATTCAAATAAATACTAGGGAATGATTCTAGAATTAATGATGCAGCCTTAAAGAAGATAAGCTGCAGGGTGGCATGGACCTTTTAGAACTGTTTGTCTTTTCAAACCATTGATACGTATGTCCTCACAAAATTATACATTAAGATAAAATTCCTTGCCCAAATACAAAATATCTCCCCTTTATATGAATTCAAAGGGCCATGACACAAGTACATAGTTTTAAATTTTGAATTTTTGTAAACTAGAACTGATGAAGTTAACATATTTAAGGTAAAATCAATTGAGTGGCATTGAATTTTATCTTTAAATAATCAGTTTTGTGAGTGCATTTATCCATATGCATAATATTAGACAAATTGAGCTACAATTTGTCAAATATTAAATTACTCATAATATTTTAGAAGAAACAATTTCATATGCATTCCTCTGGTATAGAATAATGAAATAATATTTTGCATTCAAAGGACAGACTTTTATTACAATTGATCACAGCTATGAGAACCATAAACATCAATGTGGTATGTTGACTCCTGTCTCAGACTTGACAAAGTGCTGGAACTAATTCTGATGTTTAAATCATAATTCAATCATAATAGTGTGCTTAGCAATCCAAACTGAAAAAGAGCCAAAAATGTATTAAAAGAAAAATAAATTGCAGGGAAAATATGCCAGGTAGCATTTTCCATTGCTCAACTTTTCTCTACAATGTTAATTCTTGGTTTTAGCAATTCAATCAATTGAGGAAATAGTTATATTTACTTACATTTGATAACCTGAAAAATTTTATATATCTTAACAATGATCCTCTAACATAGCTATTATTATTATATAGCTATTGTTATTCCCATTTTACTACTATATAACCTGAGGCTACAGTGTTTATTCCTCTTTTGGGGCCCAGGATTTACATTATTCCCTGGTCAAAATTTGGCTCACTTCCACTTATCCTTAAGGTCTCATTTCAGTTCTCATTTCCTCAGGTATCACTAAATTCTAAAAGGTCACTGTCACAGAATACCTTTATGGCAATTGCTATTAATTGTCTTTGCCTGTCTGTGTTTTCTGAGGGTAGGAACTGTAAATACTTTGTTCACTCTTGTAATTCTTGGGCCTGGAACCTGACATTGAACAACAAATATTAAATGAACAAAGAAATGTGCAAATAGAATCAGATCTCTACAACTCCAAAATTGAGGCTTTAACCAGCAAACTCATTTTAATACCCTTCTACTATTAGTGACTGGTATAGTTAGGCTTTGTGTCCCCACCCAAATCTCATCTTGAATTGTAATCCCCAGGTGCTGAGGAAGGGATCTGGTAGGAGGTGATTGAATCATTAGGGTGGTTTCCCCCATGCTGTTCTCATGATAGTGAGTTCTCACAAGATCTGATGGTTTATAAGGGGCTCTTCCCACTTCGCTCACTCTCTCTCTCACCTGCTGCCATGTAAGATATGCCTGATTCCCCATCTGCCATGATTGTAAGTTTCCTAAGGCCTCCCCAGTCATGCTGAACTGTGAGTCAATTAAACCTCTTTCCTTTATAAATTTCCCAGTCTCTGGAAGTTATTTATAGCAGTTATTTGAGCCAAATCCTTCCAGTTTAGTATCACAAACGTGAAGTTATGGTGGAAGTCAAAGTGGTTTCTTAAAGATTGGCTTTACTCTAACAGTTTAAGAAATATAACTAATATGACTTTCTAATTATTTAGAATAATGTAATGACTACAGTAAATCATATTTATGTAAGTGTGGTTATTTACTGAAAATCAAGTGTCTACAAACCTGCCCACTCTACCTTGCTTTTACTGCTACTTTTTCTCTTTTTGTCCATTCTTGTTTTGTCTGTCTACCTCTAACACTAAGGACTTGTATGATTTCAGAAAAGGTTATCTCTCCGAGATTTCTTCATCTATAAAATGAGGATAGTACCATTCATCCCACTGTGGTAGGGACTAAATACCCTAATGTATGCACAATCCCTAACATGTAAAATTGGAGTCATCTTCACCATCATCACCAAATGTTGATAGAGAATTTATACACACCAGGTAAAGTACTAGGATCTGGATTCCTAAAGATAAATGTAAGACATAACTCTTAGCCCTGTTCCTTTTCCCTGAGATACAGGCAGTACTCCTCTGTCAACATTATGGGGTCCTCATGGCATGCCTGGAGAAAGAAGTGAAATAAAGATGCACAATGGAAATATCATGATGAACACCCTTCCACGGGTCTCTAGTGCTGTCAGAAGTCAAGATCAAGGTTTAGCACTACAAACAGACTAATTGGCATATCTAGTCTATTTAACAAGCAAACCTATTGATTCCAATTTGTGCCTCAGAATGACAAAGAGGAGTTAAATTGATATTCTTTAGAAAAATAGTACCTTAAAGATCAGAGACAAAACTATGGATTTCTTGGCTCAAATTGCTGGACATCTCATGTGTCAAGTCATTTCATCCCCTTCTCCCTCCTCCAGAACTCATTATCTCTCAGAAGAGATAGAAAGAGTAGGTAGCTTTGAGTGTGACAATTAGACTTGAAAATCTTAGCTACTTCCTAGCCATAAAAATGAAGTTAATTCTTTAGTCTGGTAAGGCCGTGGTTTTATTTCCAGAGCGTTTCTTGGCAGTGTCCTTAATGCCACAATCTCCAAAGGTGACTCAATGAGTTTGAACTTTGACTCTGCCACTTATTAATTAGGTGACTACTTTTGTGGTTTATTTTCTTCATCTTTAAAAATTCAAGTGATGGTGATTATCTCATAGAATTGTGTAAGAATAAGTAAGTTTATTCACCTACAAGCAATAGAAAAGTGCCTACTCACACATAGCAAACACCTAGAAATATGAGTTTTTTATTATTGACAGTAAAATGGAAATAATAGCCCAATTTCATATTATTGTCATTAGGATCCAATAGCATAATGAATATGAAATTTCTTTTTAAAATTCAAAGCTCTAAGTGAATATAAGGAAATGTAATTTATCTTACTAATTTTATTCCTCACTGAATTGACTAGGCCATCTCAATAGCTATTGTTTTCATCATCTCTAACTTCTATAAAATAAATGGGTTGGCCCACACAATTTCTAATTTCCAGTGTAGTTTTGACATTCTCTCATATTGTAGTAGTCAAACATCTGCTGATGTTAAAAGGGAATTTTATTTTATTATTATTTTTTTCTTCAGAATGGTGTCTCTCTCTGTTTCCCAGGCCAGAGCACAGTGGTACAATCATGGCTCACAGCAGCCTCAACCTCCTGGGCTCAAGCAGTCCTATTGCCTTGGCCTCCCAAGTAGTTAGGACTACAGGCACACACTACCATGGCTGCTAAAGTTTTTATTTTTTAATTAATTTTTAATTTTTATTTTTTATACTTTATAGATGTGGGGTCTTGCTACGTTGTCTAGGCTGATCTCAAACTCCAGGTCTCAAGTAATCCTCCCACCTCAGCCTCCCAAAACGCTGGAATTACAGAGGTAAGCCATGGTGTTCTGCCCTAAAGGGTGCATTTTAAACATATTCTGTGGTATGGCGTATGATTTCCCATTTGACTTAAAAAAAAAATCAACACAACTAAATTGTTGTTAAGATTTTGGGGGAGAGACATAACAAAATTTAGTTGACTAGCACCATCAGAAAAAAGAAAACAAGGCAGAACAATAAATAATTAATTTCATCAGTTTCTAATTCTTTTTTTTCCTTCTTTCTATTTTCTTCTCTGTTGTTCAGGCTGTTTTGCACTGGTGTGATCTTAGTTCACTGTAACCTCTACCTCCTGGGTTCAAGCAAGCCTCTCACCTGAGCCTCCCAATTACCTGGGGCTACAGATGCATGCCACCTTGCCCAGGTATTTCTTGTATTTTTTTTTTTGGTAGAGATGATATTTCATCATATTGCCCAGGCTGGTCTTGAACTCTTGGGCTCAAGCAATCCACCCACCTCAGCCTCCCATAGTGTTGGAATTACAGGCGTGAGCCACAGCTCACCACCTACTGGTTCTTTATTTCACTTGGTAAATTTTTCTTGAACAATTTATATATGTATGATGTCTTCATCCTTTAAAGAGGTATCAGAAAAAAGGACAAACATAAAATTAAAAAGTACCACTACTTAGCAACTTAGCATATACAGGCAAATATATTTATAGTCCATTTTTTAATATTCTCTTATGCCCATTTAATATCCTCAGATGTACTTTTCTTCTTCTTTTTTTTTTTTTTCTTTTTTTGAGACAGTCTTCCTCTGTCACCCAGGCTGGAGTGCAGTGGTGTGATCTGGGCTCATTGCAATCTTTGCCTCCCAAGTTCAAGTGATTCTCCTGCCTCAGCCTCCCGAGTAGCCCACCACCACTCCTGGCTAATTTTTGTATTTTTAGTAGAGACAGGCTTTCACCATCTTGGCCAGGCTGATCTCAAACTCTCGACTTCAGGTGATCCACCTGCCTCAGCCTCCTAAAGTGCTGGGATTATAGGCGTGAGCCACTGCACCCGGCCTCTTTTATTCCTTTCAGTGCTTTCTAACATAATTCCAGTGTAATATCTGTAAGCAATATCAGGATAGTAACAAAACTAAAATATAATATTTTCCCTAGTTCTGAAAAAGTGGAGGTTTAAAAATTCTAGTCCAATGTACAGTGAAAGCATGTGACTCTGTTCTTTTTCTTTCTGCTGTTTAAATTGCCTTCAGCAATGTGGCACTGGCATAAAAACATACAGATAAGTGGACAGAATAGATTTAAGACATAGACCCACACAAACATGGCCAATTGGCTGTTGACAGACATTCCAAAGTATTTGGAGAGAGGAAAGAGGAGAGAGGAAAATCTAAGAAATAGCGTTCGAAAGGACATCTATATGGAAAAAAAAAAAAAAAAAAACTGAACCTTTACAGTCAAACACAAACAATATTCAGAAATTAACTTAAAATGGATCATAGCCAGGTGCAGTGGCTCAGGTGTATAATCTCAACTACTTTGGAGGTTGAGTCAGGTGGATTGAGACTTGGAGTCCGAGGCCAGCCTGGACAGTATAGCATGACACTCCCCATCTCAAACATAAAAAGAGAGAAATAAATGGATCATAGACCTAAATATAAGAACTAACACTATAAAAGTTTCCACAAAAAATCATGGAAAAATTTGTATGACCATGAATTAGGCATAGACTGACAGAGTATACTTGCCAAAAATATATCTGCAAAGGAATTGTAAATAGAAAATGTAAGAATTTTCCATTTCAAAACTCAACAAAAGAAAGCAAACAACCCTATACAGATATATGTATGGGAAACAAGTACATAAAAAGACAGTATCATTTATTCACAAGTTATGAATATTGTAACTACAATGAAACACCACTACACATCCACTAGGATGGCTAAATTTTTTTAAAAAGACAATAACAAGTGTTGATGAGGCTGTGGAGCATTTGGACCTCTGATATACTCCTGGTGGAAATACAAAAGGGTGCAGTCACTTGGAAAATGGATTTCCTATGCACTCAAACATGCACTTATCATACAACCCAGAAATCCTATGACTAGTTATTTCCCAAGAGAAATTAAACATGTTCACAGATAGATTTTTACTCAAATACTCATCGTGATAGTCAACAACCTGAAATAATACAAATGACCATCATGTGGCGAGCGGACAAACAAAATGTGATACATCATAAAATACAATATCACTCAGGAACAAAAAGTAGCAATCTACAAATATGCTCAGAAATATAATTTAATTCCAAAAGCACCATGCTAAACAAGAGTAGCTAGTCACAAAATATTGTATGTTACATAATTCCATTTATATAAAATTTTGGAAAAGGCAAAAATCTACTGATGGTAAGCAGGTCAGTCATTGCCAAGGGGCCAAGGATGGGGAAAAAAATTGATTGAAAAGACACATGAGAAAATTTGGGAATGATGGAATCATGACTTTGGTGGTGGTTATAGTAATATATCAAAACACATCAATTTGAGTATTTAAAACTGGCAAATTTTATTGCATGCATATTACACCTCAATAAGCCAATTAACAACTTAAAACCTGTCCTTGTAAACATCACTTGTATGAAGGATTTGTGTAAGCCTTTGAACCTCATAACATATTGCTATTTTCCATAAAATACAAACTGTAACCCATAAAATATGAAATTTTAATTGGTTTTTTAACTATCTGAGTAGGTAATAATACTTAGACTGACATATATGGTTTCTGAGAAGAATAAGTACATAGAGAATTACTTTGTTAAACTAGAGGCAGAACACAGAAATTTCCTTCTCCTTTGTCAAAAACTCAGGTGCATTGTCTTGGAGTAATCATAATCTTGACTCATGGAAACTTCTCATTTTTGGTCCATTTCTTTTATTTATTTATGTATTTGTTTATTTGTTTCACCATGGGTCCACCACTGGCACAGAAACGAAAACATTATAACTTACATCTACTTATATGATTATCTCCAATTTCAAGCCCTTGCCTCAAAATCTACCTCCAAAAAAACAAGCCCTTATCTAAAAATTTTGTGTTAATCCTAAGATTTGTTTTTAAAGTCATGATATTACATTTATTTGTATTTCTAAAAACATATTGTTCTGTATTGTTTAGCTTTATTTGGTTCATGAAAAAGGATATATTGTACACCGGTTTTGCGGTTTATTTTGTACTCACTCATATACCACTAACGATATTTTTACTCAACATAATAAGCATCCTTTATATGGTGTACATTTGTCATTTGTTACTTTAATAACTTAAACTTCATATTTCATTTTATTGCACCCAGTGGCTATTGAGAACATGTCTGCTTGATCATTTTTGTAAATATCTCCTGAAAATATACACTAGAGTTTCTCTTGGATATATACCTAGTAAAATGCTTTGACCATGTAAGATATGAATGTTTGTAGCTTACAAAATGACTTGATTGTTTTCTAAAATGATATAGCAGTTGACATTCTTGCTAGCAGTTGAGATATCCTGTCACTGTGCATCCGCTTTAACATTTGGTATTATCAGACATTTTATTTTTTCATTCATAAGAAGCATTAAATATTATTTTGATTTTGGTTACAAAAAGACTAGAAATTATTAAAGTGACATTATTTGAAAATTATATGATCAGCCATATTGAAACCACACAAGAATGTATTCAATAAATTCTTAAAATAATGACAGATTTAAGCAAGATGATTGAATTTAAGATTAATATGCAGACATCGATTTTATATATAATAGAAACAAAACAAATAACTAGAAAATAGAATTTTTAAAAAATTACTTAAGTACAACTTGCAAGGAGTACAGCTGGGAATCAAACCAGATAGTCTGACTACAAAACCGACAGCTGAACATTTTGCAAGAACATTCATCACATCTATAATTGCTTACCCAGCTAAAATAACATTCAAGAATGAGGAAACAGTGAAGATATCTTCAGAGAATAAAAAACCCAGAGAATGGACCACTCCTAGACTCTCAGAGAACAGCAAATGATGTACGTATGTTAATAAGAAGGAAGCAATGAAATTAGAAGAAACAAAATGCAAGATGCGATATTAAGCAAAAAACAGAAACACCACCTTAGAAATATTGTTAAATCATATTGAAATGCAATAATCATACCAACAGACATTTACTACATGGTAAAACTAAAATAATAGATGACAGTCTCAGGGAAGATGATAGGGCTATTATACTATACCAAGGCAATGAGAGTCCACAAAGAAAGGAGAAAGAAAGAAGACATACTTTTTTAAAGAAATAATTGTCAAACACTTCCCAAATTTGATAAAAACTATTAATCCACAGATCCAAGAAGGCCAATGAATCCCAAATAGTGTACACACAAAAAGAACCTCACCTTACCATATTATAGTCAAACTGCTGAAATACAAAAATAAAGGAAAAATATTGAATAAAGCAAAAGAGAAATAACTCGTATTGGAGAACAATACAGTTGACTGAATTTCCATCAGAAACAATGGAGGTCAGAAAGCAATAGAATGACGTATTCAAGGTGACAAAATATAAAAACCGTTCAACAAAAGTTGAGGAACTGGTCTAGTTCATCTAAGTTGTTGAATTTGTGGTGTAAAGTTGTTCATCGTATATCCTTCATACGTGTTTAATACCTGTGGTAGCATCATCATATTCCCTACCTGGTTCCTGATACTGGTGATTTCTGTCTTTCCTCTTTCCATTTTTCTCAGTTGATAGAAGTTTATCAATTTTCCTGATTTCTTTTGAAAAATTGACTTTTTAAATTGAATTTCTCTATTTTTTTCCTATTTGCAACATCATTAAATTACATTTTTACCTTCATTATTTTCTCCCCTCTGCATTCTTTGGGTTTATTTTGATCTTTCTTTATTGGTTTCTGGAGGTAGAAGTTTAAGATATTGACTTAGTTTTTTTCTTGTTTCTAATGAAAGTAGTTAGTGCTATAAATTTTCCTTTCAGCAGTGCTGTAGCTGTGTCCCATGAATTTTGATATAACAAGTTTTTGTTATCTTCAGTGCTGTATATTGTTTTATTTCATTTCAAACTTCCTCTTTGATCTATGGCTTATTTAAAAGTTTGCTGTTTGCATTCCATATGTTTAAATATTCTCTTATTGTCTTTCTGTCATTAATTTCTAAATTGATTCCATCATGTCTGGTGAATAGTTTCAATTCTTTGGAATTTGTTTTGTCTTGGTTTTTGGCTTCTCACATTCCTCGGTCTGCAGCTACTAACCACCTTGTCTGAAAATTCACTCTCCCCAGCACTTCTTCCATTCTCTATTAGAAGAGCTCCTGACTGGACACCAGGCTTTTATCCCTCCACAATCTTCTTACTCAGGTCAAAATAGCCTTTTCAAGTTATAAATCTTTTCACTCTTCTCAAAAGCCTTCAGTGACTCCTCATTGCTCATAAGTCCAAACACCAACAAGGTCCCCAAATACCTCTTGGGGAAGACCATGGCCAGTTATGTAAAGGATAAATGATTTTAAGCCTGCTTGACCAGTGACATCTCCCTCAGTCTAATCATTACTGGCAGCTTGCTTCAGGGAGCCTGCTACTGAAAGCCAGCCAGCAAGTGACACCCTCAGCTCTGCCATCTAGCCAGTCACTCCAGGCCACAGCCTCTGAAGCCAGCCAATAAGCAACAGCCTAGCCTGAAGCCTTGTATTTTTAACGACCCACTCCATTCCCATCACTAACATATTCCCTGGAAACAATGACAACTCCTGGCCCAAACACTCGGTCTAACATTACTAGTCAGCTTTGCTCAGAGAGTTACCTGACCCATCTTGCCCTTTCTCACTTACAAATATGTACATATATGTATAGATACATATGTAATTTTTTTTTTTTTGAGATGGAGTTTTACTCTTGTTGACCAGGCTGGAGTGCAATAGTGTGATCTCGGCTCACTGCTACCTCTGCCTCCTGAGCTCAAGAGATTCTCCTGTCTTACCCTCCCAAGTAGCTGGGATTGCAGGTGCACACCACCACTCTTGGCAAATTTTTGTGTTTCTAGTAGAGACGAGGTTTCATCATATTGGTCAGGCTCATCTCAAAACTCCTGACCTCAGGTTATCCGCCCGCCTCAGCCTCCCAAAGTTCTGGAATTACAGGTGTGAGCCACCGCACCCAGCCTAGATACATATGTAAATATTTTCTACCAAGGATGGATGGTGCTGAGAGGTGAAGCAATCTGTTTGAGAGGGGAAACTTGTCCTGAGGTATAGAAAGATCACGGCTTGTATTTTGGTTGTATTATTATAAGAACATTTAGATTGCTTGAATAAGGGAAGGGGTTCTTTTGGGGATTGAGTGTTGATCTCTTACCTCCGCAGGCCCTCCACAATCTGCCATTGTCCTTCCCAGCCTCTTTCTCAGCCACTTTCTGATTTCCACTGTATCATTCAGCTGTAATAATGTACCAGCAGTTTTTCAAATGGTTTATATTCCTTAATATCCCTGCAACTTTGCTCCAGCTGCTTCCTTTACTGAGAATACACTTCTGCAAGTATCTGCCTGAACAATTTTTACTCATGTTGTGGAGATCAGTCCCAGTGTGTCACCACTTCCACACTGTCTTCCCAGGCTGTCCAATTCATGGATTTGATATTTCTCCTTTGTGATGTTCCCCCAGACTTTGACCATGTCTGTAACCCATAGCACCAACCACACTATTTTTGCAATTATTTGTATTTTTCTGTATTCCTTACTAGAGTATGAAATTCTGCAGGTGAAGACTCTCTCTTTCAATATGTGTAACCACAAGCACCTATTAAATGAATATTTCAATGGAATCCTAAAGCAGCTTATTCATTCCTTCAATAAGCAAATTCATAGACTACGAAAATATTCTAGAAACTGTATGAATACAAATTCAACAGCCGTGGCTAGTGTGTATTTTCTATAAAAGATGGATGGTTTTCATCTTTCTCAGCAAACTGACACAAGAACACAAAATCAAACACCGCATGTTCTCACTCATAGGTGGGTGTTGAACAATAAGAACACATGGATACAGGGAGGGGAGCACTACACACCAGGGTCTGTTGGGGGGACATAGGGGAGGGACAGCAGGAGGTGGAGAGTTAGGGAGAGATAGCATGGGGAGAAATGCCAGATATAGGTTAAGGGGAGGGAAGCAGCAAATCACATTGCCACATGTGTACCTATGCAACAATCTTGCATATTCTTCACATGTCCCCCGAGACCTAAAATGCAATTAAAAAAAAAAAGATGGATGGTTTTGTGAAACGAGATGATCTGTTTGCTATGGGAAGTAGGAAACTTGTCCTGAGGTGTAGAAAGATCATGACTTGTATTTCAATTGTATTATTGTAAGAACTTTTAGATTGCTTGGGGAGGGGAAGGAGTTCTTTTGGAAACTATACAAAGTGATTGATCACTCTTTCTCACACACAGACAATTCCTGGCACTGGCACTGATGAAGATGGGAGCAAACGGAAGATTGGAACCAAAGAGGAGCCTTGAGAAGTCAGAAGTTCTGTTCCAGTGAGTTGAATCAAGACTCAATTTAGAACTGGAAAGAAAGAGCTCTTCTCTTGTTATGCTCTTGGGATGCCCAGTGGCTGAATTACTAATAACAACTGGCCTGAATCCTCCTGTCAGTTCTGGCATTGTCTGAAGAGCTCTTGCTGCAGTGAAGGAAGGAGTTGTTCTCTGCTTAAACATCACTGAGGGCTGTATGCTTATCTGCCAGCTTCCAAGCTACAGTTTAAGTTGGAAGGACATGGGCAAAGGACAATACCACCTTTTAGCTGTAATTACAAGAGTCATGATTACCAATCACCATCTATCAAGAAGGCAGCTAATTTTTGATACTATGTAATAAAATAGGCTCTGCTTATTTTTCTTCTTTTTTTCTTTTTTTTTTTAATTAAAATTTAAGTTCTAGGATACATGTAAGAACGTACAGGTTTGTTACATAGGTATACACGTGCCATGGTGGTTTGCTGAACCCATCAACCAGTCATCTACATTAGGTGTTTCTCCTAATGCTATCCCTCCCCTAGCCTTCTGCCTTCTGACAGGCCTTAGTGTGTGATATTCCCTTCACTGTGTACATGCGTTCTCATTGTTAAACTCTCATGTATGAGTGAGAACATGCAGTATTTTGTTTTCTGTTCCTATATTAGTTTGCTGAGAATGATGGTTTCTAGCTTCATCCATGTCCCTGTAAAGGGCATGAACTCATCCTTTTTTTATGGCTACATAGTATTTCATGGTGTATATGTGCCACATTTTCTTTATCCAGTCTTTTTCCAAGTGAAATTGGCAATGGTCTGTTTAAATAAATTAATTTATATTCCCATTGCACTTATTCAATTCTTAGAAACAATAAGTCTACCTATCACCTAGAATAGAGTAGCATGGGGTGGCAGGTCTTTCTGCTTGTTAGGGGGAAAAGAATTTAGAAAGCATATTGATATGGTTAGGCTTTGTGTCACCACCAAAATCTCATCTTGAATTGTAATCTCCGTAATCCCCAGAATCCCCACATATCAAAGGAGAGACCAGGAGGAGGTAATTAAATCATGGAAGAGTTTCCCCTATGCTGTTCTTGTGACAGTGAGTGATTTCTCATGAGATGTGATGGTTTTATAAGAGGTTGCCCCCTTCACTCTGCACTTCTCCTTCCTGCCACCTTGTGAAAAACGTGCCTTGCTTCCTCTTCACCTTTCACCATGATTGTAAGTTTCCTGAGGCCTCCTTATCCATGCTGAACTGTGAATCAATTAAACATGTTTCCTTTATGAATTACCCAGTCTCAGATATTCTTTATAGAAAGCTCACTAATATTCGTATGTAAATACACACACACACACACACAAACGTGTATGCATATATGTATATAAATGTCTACATATAAAGTGATAATTGCTCTAAAATAAGCAAAGTGAGAGCTGTTGAGGGGATACAGATCAAGAAGCAACTGATTTTTCAGAAAAGAATCAATATTTCAAAAATGAAGTTATTTAAATTTAGCATTCAAGAATTGTCAGGAATATACTTGCACTGTGGAAGAGAGATTTCTCAGTGAAGGGAGAACCATGTAAAATGGTAGGATAAGTTGAATAATGTGTAGGTTCTTTGCATGTTTGGAGTCCTGAGTATATAGAGAGCAGTGATGAGACATAAATTAGAGAGGCAAGGCCCAAGCCAAGCTCCAGGTGTTTCTCATTATAAAGAATGCTATGGGGACCTTGAAGGTTGCAAGCAGAAGAGAAACCTCATAAGATTTTACTTTTAGAAGATCACTATGGCTCTCCAAATCAATATGCACATTTAACAGACTCTCCCTCATAACCCAGAGAGTAGGGACTCCCGTCCTTTAAAAAAGTCATAACTGCTGTACTCCAGCACTTCAGAGAAACTTTCCAAGCCTCCTAATCCCCTATACTCCTGTCCAAATTTGTTTGTCCTATCCTAAATTCTCTTTTTTTTTTTTTTTGGATTGACTCTCATTCGGTCTCCCAGGCAGGAGTACAGTGGCGTGATCTCAGCTGACTGCAACCTCTGCCTCCTGAGTTCAAGTGATTCTCCTGCCTCAGCCTCCTGAGTAGCTTGGATTACAGGTGCGTGCCACTATGCCCAGCTAATTTTTGTATTTTTAGTAGAGATGGGATATCACCATCTTGGTCAGGCTGGTCTCGAACTCCTGACCTCAGGTGAGCCACCCTCCTTGGCCTCCCAAAGTGCTAGGATTACAGGCATGAGCCACCATGCCCACCCCGTTTTTGTTTGTTTGTTTGTCCTTTTATCAGATTAAGTCTCTTTTTAGTTGTCTTTCTTTTTGTCCTCTCAGGGTAATGTGATTAGATTGACCAGTTGTCCACTTTTGACTTGCGCTCTTAATATCTCCTCAGAGACACATTCTGCAACCCATAGCCCTACTGGATCCACTTCAGGGTTGCTGGATACCAACCTGCATTCAGGCCTTAAGCTTGTTCAATGAATGCAAATACACATCAGCAGTGAGATTGATTGAAGATTAAGACTGATGACAAGTAACTTCTATATTTGAATTGTACTGAGCTATAATAATATCTCCCAGAGAAACATTCAAAGTCAATATTATTATTATCATTCCCATTTTACAGCTTAGGAAACTGAGGCCCAAACTTACTAATTAACTTATCCAAGTTTATTAGTAAGTAAATGTATACCTGGGATTTGAACAATTGTCTAGTTAGTGGATTCTCAGCTTCGATGCTGCATTTGGAGGCGATTACAGCAAAGATCCAGGGAAGAAGAGATGGTTTGATTGAGACCATGGGACAGGGAATGGAAAGAAGTTTTCCCTAAAAATTTATTATTGGTAATATGCAGAACCTAGCACCCCTCTCCTGATGGTAGGACAATTTCAGGGAATGACCAGAGAGAATAAATTGACCTGGATGTCACTAGGATCAGACAGACACAACAACAGGGGAAAGGTCACCTATAATAAAAAAAGCAGCTGTCAGTAAGCTTTTCAGTGAAATAAGAGCAATAGTGTAAAGTCTGAGACAACTGCTAGACCTCACTCCTCTCTTATCCATTTCTCCTCAACAAGCAGAAAGATTTTTCTAAAGCATAATAATGATCGTGCCACTCCTTTGCTTAGAACTTTTCAGTGTCACCCCCCAGGACCTTAGGACCAGCGGCAAACTTATGAGAGTGGCCTAGACTCAGATTCTTAAACTTAAATGTGCATAGAAATCTTTTTGGAACCTTGTTGTGATGCAGAGTCTGATTCAGGAGGTCTAAGGTGGAATCTGAGATTCTGTAGTTTTAACTAGTCCCATGTTGCTGGTTCTCAGTCCACACTTTTGAAGCGATGACATTGTCTGGGGTATAAACCCAGGGTTTGTCGTCATGCACCAGGGAAATTTAGAACAGGAACACAAGAAGTTTGAGTGGAGGTTTAATAAGCAGAAGAGAAAAAAAGAGAGAAACGGCTTTCTCCATAGAGAAAGGGGTCTCCAAGCTGAAAGCACGAGCTGGCAGCGAATGTGCCAAATTTTATAGTCCAGTTTGAGGAGGTGTTGTCTGATTTACATAGGGCTTATAGATTGATTCCATCAGCTATGATGTTTACCTAGCACACGGGGAAGGCTGGTCACCCCACCCTAATCTTATTATGTAAGTATGCTTTCCAGTTGATCCCTGCCATCTTGTCTGCTCCTTACAATACAAGTGACTTGGAAGAGAAAGGAAGATGGAGCCTCCATCCTGAAAATGTCTAGTCCTTACTTCCTGCCGGCATTCACCCGTGCAAACTCCCAGCTTGCTTGTCTATGTCTGGAGCTCAACTTTATGGGCTGCTCTTTGTTAGAAAATGGGGCTGCTTTTCATTAAAAATAAAAGCTTTACTGAGGACCCCGATACCCTTGATATCTGCCTAAGTGATTTCTTATTAACTCCTATACCACTTTGACCATCAAGGGTCAATAGTGCTTCAAACCTAATTCCAGTCCACCTTTGCAACTTTGTCTATGGGCACTGTCCCTTACAGTCCAGCCATACTTAGCATCTCCTTAATCCATGGATGCATCCAGCTCTTTCCTGTCTTCGACTCCTTTCTTACTCTCTCTACCTGGTACTTTCTTCATCTAGCTCCTGCATCTTCATCGTCATCTTCACCTAGCATCATCTCACACACCTTCAGGCTTCAGTTTAAATGTTACTCTTTCCAGGAAGCCTTCACATATCTAAAGCTAAATTGAGACCCATTCTTTAGCTCCAAAGTACCCTGTATTTACTACTTAGTGAACTAAATTACAATTGCCTGCTTACTGATATATCTCCATTCTCTGTGTTATCTGTGATGTGTTATCTCCATGTAATTTGTCCCTCATCCTCAGTTCCTAGAAGAGCACCTGATACATGATTAGTACACAATAAGTACATGTCGAATGAATAAAATGTAAGGATAAATGTGTGTTTGTAATTGAGTTTTCCTTCACCTAAGGGCCTGTTCTTGGGTGGTGAAACCCAGTTACTGGTTGCTATTGAGGACCAGGCTCCCAAAGATAGAAAAATGGCACGACTCTATACAGGACTGTAGTCCTTATGGTAAAAGTTTCTCTTCAGAGCCATTCGTAGAAACCTAGCAGTATAAGCTGGATGGAGTCCAGTTCTTATCCTAGGCCATCTTGAAGTAGAGAAGAGGCTTAGGGATTATTAGGGATTAGTTTGGTGAATGATCCTCATGGGGAATCTAGACACTGCCTGGTTTGAAGAACAATAGATCAGGAACTTTAAAGGGTTGGGATGTGTCCCACCTCTATCTAGATTGATACTGGATATTTTAGGTTCCATGTTTATAGGAAAAGGCATCAGAGGACCTGCGAGAAGATCTAAAAGTGCTTGAGCAGAGGGAATAAGATTGGATTGGAGGAAGAATTAAGGTTAATTCCTAATTCTAAAAAGCTCTCCTGGAAGGATTTTCTAACTAATAAAAATGCCCACAAAAGGAATGGGATGCAGAATGAGAAAAGCCACTTGCTTAAAAGTATAAATAAACTCTACTGTGGGTGGGAAATGTTTAATTAGAGAGTTTCAACCTTCAAAATGTAAATGAAGACAAAGAAAGAGAAAGGGGGAGTTTATATCACATAAGTAGTTACCTGTGCCTAGCAAATATCTGACACAGGAGAAGTGCTCATTAAATATTTCTTGAATTAAACGTAAGTGACAGAAACACTGGCGATATTAGATTTTTCTTTATTTCTATTTTAAAAACTCATTTAAGTTAAATAAAATACTAAAATTCTCTAAGGAAATAAAGATAATTAATTTGACCTATTTAGAATTAAGTAATTCTTATTTTTACAGTATTAACATCTATAACTATTATCTCATTTAGATTTTCATAAAAAATCTAGAAAGTAGATTGTGTTAGGGTTCTCTAGAGGGACAAAACTAATAGGATATATATATATATATATATATGAGTTTATTAAGTGTTAACCTGCACAATCACACAGTCCCACAATAGGCTGTCTGCAAGCTGAGGAGAAAGGAGAGTCAGTCCTCGTTGCAAAACTGAAGAACCTGGAATCTGATATTTGAGGGCAGGAAGCATCCGACACAGGAGAAAGATGTAGGCTTGGGGGCTAGGCCAGTCTAGCCTTTTTACATTTTTTCTGCCTGTTTAGGATTTAACATATTTAAGTTTATTTTCTAAACTTACACGGTTAATGAAAGACACAAACACAATTGGAACACAGGAATTTCAGGTCCAAGACTAGCCCTGCTCCCACTGTATCATGCCACTCCTTATTTTCTTGATCTAGAAACAGTTTATGGCTAGAGTATGCTAGCTCAATATGCTGGATTAAATGCTGTGGCCTGTATTGAAAGATGGTCTATGATACAGTTTTATGAAATTCATTATTGTATCTCCTATAGAGATGCAGTTGAAGATATTGTCCATTAGTTTTCACTGCACATTTCTGTCTGAGTCACTTACACTTTTCTGAGCATTTTAGTCATTTTAACTGCTAGGATTTAATCAAAATTATTTTCTTGTAATGCTTCTGGAACTCTCAGAGCCTTGTATATGTCTCTTCTCCATTCTTAAAGTAAGAAATATTGGACATTTATGGAGACCAGATTTCCATGAAACTGATTCCTGCTTTATGTTATATTTGTACTCATGTTTATTGTCCTTTCTCACCCATCTTTTATTTAATCTTACCTACTTTTATTTTTTGGTATTTTATGTAATCTTATAACCTCAACAGATTTTTTCAATAACAAGGCAAATTATAGATAAAGAAATGCATAATTTCATAAGTATTTATTATGAATCTCTAAATGTTCATCAAGTATTTGATTATCAGATAAAGTCATTTTTACAATTATTCTATAAAGTATTTTTAAAGTTTATTTCTTTATTGATACACATTGAATATACGTATTGGGGGTGTATGTGATAATTTGACACATTTGTATAATCAATTTAGGTTAATTGCAATATTCATCATGTGAAGTGTTTTATCAAAAACAAACAAACAAACAAAAAACATGTCAGTCCCCGGGACTGCAGGATTCTGTCTTTTACGTGTTTTTGCAGACATAAAACAATTTTCTGTGTTTTTGCACACACAAAATCTATGTGGAATGTTTCAGTGAATTCATTGAGATATGTGGCCTCATTTAGGATATTAATTTCTGGAAGGCTTATGAATAATTACACACAAAAAGAAATTGCTACTATTAAAGGAATAATTCTAAGGTCTATTATTTTGGCAAAGGTTAATCACTTTCTTTATATTGGATTAAACCTCTGACTAATGTTAATTATTGAGAGCTAATAGTGAGAATGTGTTCATTAACTGAGTTATCACCCACACACTTAAATTGCTAGAATCAAATGGTATCAATTTAGTGATGACTTGGTAGGATTTAACCTAAGTCATATCTCCTTGTCTACATATTCATATTGACTAATTCAAGTCATCATTTGAGAGATCAATTAGATTTTGTCATGATGTATTTGGATGAATACGTAACATTAATTAGCTGAGTCTGTCTGTATTATGCATCATATGGTGTATGATACCTCAGAAATCTCACTATTGAAAATACCTTTTATTCTGTAATTTAACGTTCACTGAATTCAGTTTACATTTGTTTCTTCATAATTCGACAAACTTTATTGCATATTACAGTAATATAGTTTAGATATCATTTTGAATTGTAATCCCCAGTGCTGGAAGTGGAGCCTGGCGGGAGGTGTTTGAGGGTATATTCCTCATGGCTTGTTGTTGTTTTCATGGTAGTAAGTTCTACCAAGATGTGGCCATTTAAAAGTATGTGCAACCCACCCTCACCCCTTGCTCCTGCTTTTGCCACGTGACATGCCTGTTCCCCCTGTCATGACTGAAAGCTCCCTGAGCATTCACCAGAAGCTGAGCAGATACCAGCACCATGCTATGGGCAAGATAGTAAGCTAAGCACTTTTTTTTTTTTTAATTTCAGAGAAGTTAGTGGACAGAAACTTCCTCTGCAACATAAAGGGAAAGCTAGCTCAATGAACAGATTATTTTCACATATTTATAAACTGATAACTCTAAGAGAGGTATGGTTAAATTGTTGTGGGAGAAAGATGAGACTTTTTTTTAATTCCAACCTATATAAGTAAAGAAGGATTCCCAAAAGCAGTGGCATTTATAGTGAATACTGGAAAGATATCCAGAATTTCAAGAGCTTAAGAAGAAGGAATAGGTGAGGGAAGATTATGAGTAAAGACAGGAAGGTGGGAGCTTTGTTTATGGAATGGCAAGGGGACAATGACAATTGTTACTATCATTCTACTACATTACTACTAATGTCACTATCAATACTACTTGACTACTATTACTACTAGATACTAGTTATTGAGAGCCAGGAACTGTCCTCTTTACAACTATATGGAGCTATTGAAGTAAGTACACTGCCTTGGGATCTCATGGATAAGTCTGTAAAACTCTGCCTGTTCAGGGGCCCTTTCATATCTTGTGTGGATCATGTGCATGCATATAATTTCCAGCCCTCAGCTAGCATCAATTTTTCTGACTTCTTCTTCATAAGAATATTCAGCATCTTATATTTCTGCTTATTGAATTCAATTAATCAAATAGGGACACTAGTAAGTGTTGTGATCAAACAATGGAGAAACTATTGAGAATAGACATGAACGAACAAAAAACGAAGAAAGAAACAACAAGCATTCTCTGGTCCTAACTTCATAATCAAGAGTGAAGTGGAAGTAGTGGAAGTGGTACATTTTAATCTACACCAGAAAATGCCAATCAACAGCATTTAAGCCCCACTGGCTTTCCTTGTTTTCTTCCCACAAAAATACAGTTCTTCTCACTAATAGTCTTAGACTTAAAAGAACAAAACTAACTCAGTTATAGAGGGAAGAAGAAGACAGAAAATGGAATCTTAGTATGCCAAACATAGGATTCATCAACCTGAAACTCTTTACTGAAGTCTATTTCTACAAAAGAAAATGAGGATGGGAGTTAAAACTTGGCATTATCTGGTATGAGAATGTGATGGTCTCTGGTGAGAGCCCAAGTCTCCTTTCCCTCCTCCACCCCTACTCCACCATTAAGGGATGGATGAATGGGTCAAATGCAAGGAAAGTGCAGTGTCTTAGTGATGAAAGAGTGGTGGATATTATCTGGAAATGTTCTCACCTCTATGAAGCAAATGAGGTAAATAGAATGCAGGGCTGCTCTTATCAGAATCGGCTTCTCTTGGAGAAGGCTCGAAATAAACAGAATATTCCAAGGCTAGAACTCTGAGTGAAAGTCTTATTTTCTTGGATTCACCTTGACATCATTGGAGAGGGCATTATATGTGGACCTCTGAATGAAAGGGGTCCTCTTGGGTTCTGGTCAAGCTCACTAGGTGAGACAAGGCTCTTATTATTTTGGAGGTGAGGAGGATGTGGGGCAAGAGCGTTAAGATTAAAAAAAAAAAATCTTGCCTTATCTTCATAACACCATGTCCTCTTCAGAAACTTCTTGGGAGGTTAGGATTTAAAGAATTTAGAGATCCAGGTTTTCAGCCAAATTCCAATTCATTATCAACTGATTCTCCAAAGTGGCTGAGAAAAATATAACACATGCACCATAGGATGCAATGCAAAGGAAAAAAGAAACACAGGTTTCTGGTGCAGATCAGTTTCTTTCTGAGAGGAAAATAAGGTAGTGTTATGACTTAATTTTCCCATCATAAAAATCTAATAATGATTTATAATAAAGCAATAATAATCAGTATAAATATTATTTTTATAAATTTTTATTGTGAATTACAATACAGTAAGCACAGACATAGTCATTATACAACTCTATCAACAGCCACTTTGTACTAAACTATTTTTTCTTTAGCTGAGAATACTCCAGTTGTATTACCAAAATAGACATTGAAAATGGTGAAATAAAGGCAAGTCAACTCATCAGAAAGGTGTCCAGTCTCTAGGGCCCCTTGCAGTTTTTCAGTAGCAATTCTGAAAACTTTCATTTGGAATCGTTTGGCAGTTAATAAACAACCTTGATGACTAACTCATTTGAGGAGCTTAGTGACAAGCCTAGAGCCCAGATGCTCAAGAGGGGGAGTTAATAGCTCCCTGGGCAGTTCTGACTTAAAGGTTAATGTATTCAGCATCCAACTTTGAAGTTACAGACATGTAACCAAAATGTTCTCACTTTTAAGTTATGGAGAATTACTAGAAGACCTAGAAAACACTTAAAAATTAACTTAGGAAAGATTACTAGAGCTAAAATAAATGCACCCCCAAAAAAATCACTAAAGCATGGACACTTAGAGATAGAATGTGAGCTCTGGGGAAGACATACCTATTTGGGAATCCCAACCCTGTTACGTACTAGCTATATGGCCTTGGGCAAGTCATGTAATCTCTCTTGAGCCTTGATTTCATCACTGTAAAAATAGATATAATAATCATTACCTTTTGTGGTACATTGCAAAAATGATTACCGTTTTCCATCCCTCTCTATTGCAATGCTACTTTGCAGCACCTCCTACTAAGAGGTGGAGTCTATCTCTTCCTTGGGATTCCAGCTGGTCTTTGACTTGGTTAGACAATATAATTGAGGAAAAGACACTTTGTGCCAGTTCTGAGCCCAAGCCTGAAAAGGACCTGCATCCTTCTGCTCACCCTCTTGGATCTCTACTTCAACTATGGGAACAAATCTGGACTACCCTGCTGGAGGATGAGAGACGTGTTCCAGTCATCTCTGTTGCACCACTAGTTGACAGCTAGCTATGTGTTAGATATATGAAAGAGGTCATCTGTTTTGGTTATATGTTGCTGTGACCAACCCCAAAACTCAGTGACATTTAAAAAAATATCTTACAATTATGTGTGTTGATTGAGTTTGTCTGGGTTCTTCTTCTGTTCCACATGATGTTGGCTGGAATGGCAGTCATTTGAGAGCTCTTCTGGACTGGAACACCCTAGATGGTTCACTCACATGTCTGGATATCAAGTGCCTCAGTAGAGAGGGTTGAGATGCTGGAATAGCTAGGTATCTACCATTTCCTCTCTTCTCTTCTGTCCTCCTCTCCCCTCCTTTTCTCCTTTCTCCTGTCCTTTCCTCTCTTCTCTTTTCCTCTCCTCTCTTCTCTTCTGTTCTCTTCTCTCCACTCATCTTCTTTCTCCTTTTCTCTCTTCTCTTTTCCTCTCCTCTCCTCTTCCTCTTCTTCTTCCTCTCCCCTCTCCTCTTTCTCTCTGTCTCTTCTCTCCTTTTCTTTCTCTCACCTTTCATGGCCTTTCCTTTTTTAAAAATATATTTTATTGCACTTTAGGTTCTGGGGTACATGTGCAAAACATGCAGGATTGTTGCATAGGTACATACATGGCAATGTGGCTTGCTGCCTCGATCCCCCCGTCACCTATATCTGGCATTTCTCCCAGTTATCCCTCCCCAACCTCATTACCCACCACTGTCCATCCCTTTATTCCCCCCAACAGACCCCAGTGTGTGATGCTCCCCTCCCTGTGTCTATGTGTTCTCATTGTTCAACACCCGCCTATGAATGAGAACATGCAGTGTCTGATTTTCTGTTCTTGTGTCAGTTTTCTGAGAATGATGGTTTTCAGATTCATCCATGTCCCTACAAAGGACATGAACTCATCATTTTTTATGGCTGCGTAGTATTCCTTGGTGTATATGTGCCACATTTTCCTAGTCCAGTCTATCATCGATGGGCATTTGGGTTGGTTCCAGATCTTTGCTATTGTAAACAGTGCTGCTATGAACATATATGTGCATGCGTCTTTATAATAGAAAGATTTATAAATCTTTTGGGTATAAATCCAGTAATGAGGTTGCTGGGTCAAATGTAATTTCTATTTCTAGGTCCTTGAGGAAGCACCACACTGTTGTCCACAATGGATGAACTAGTTTACACTCCCACCAACAGTCTAAAAGTGATCCTATTTCTCCACATCCTTT
>CAUYLG010066825.1:0-31845 GCA_963573385.1 Cacajao melanocephalus
TGCAAACTTTGTTGGTATGATCTCTTTTTTTTCTTGTCAGTTTATGTCTGCGAGTTTTTTTTTTTTTTTTTTTTTTTTTTTTTATAAAGACACATTGTCGCCCAGGCTATAGTAAAGTGGCATGAACTAAGTTAAAAGAAGCCTCTGCCACTTTGGTTTTTAAAACCCAATTTGTATTTGGTTGATTTTACTTTTATAATTCCAATGTTATTTTTCCTTGGGCTAAAATTTTATTTAAAAAAAAAAAAAAAAAAAAAAAAAAACTCGCAGACATAAACTGACAAGAAAAAAAAGAGATCATACCAACAAAGTTTGCAAGATGATCACTAAACGAATTTGTGATGAACAGCACGCCCCCAAAAGGATAAACTGCAAAATGATTTGGCGTAAGATCAAAATCTAACCCTCACACATACAAAAGGAAGAAAGAAAAGGAACAGTGCGCCTCAAAAATCTGCAACACCTTACCAACAGCCTAGAAACATTAGAGGTTCAGAAATTAAACGAGTAAGGAGAGAAGAAAAAGAGAAAAAAATGAAGCAACATATAATCGCTACCTTTTCTAAGTTTGATAAAAGTTATAAACTAATAAATCTAAGCGGTAAACTAAACCCAGATCTCAAACATAAAGAAAGGCATATTCATAATCAAAATGCTGAAAAATCAATGTTAAAGAAACATCTTTAAAGCCAATCATGGGGTGGGAAAAAAAAAAAAACAGGAGGTAAAGGACAAAACGAAAACCACTGAATCAGGTCACAAACTTTGCAAGCCAAATAATATCAGAACAACAATTCTAAAGTCCTGAAAGAGGAAAAAAATCCTCATGTCCAGTGAATTTGATGTCCAGTGAAAATATCCATCAACAATGAAGGCAAAATAAACATTTTTAAATAAACTTTTTTCTAGACAAAAAACAGCTTGAGAAAATTTGTCACCAGAAGACCTAGAGTACAAAGCTTTAAAGGAAGTTTACTAGAAAGAAGGGGAAAGGTCAGGTACAGTGGGTCACGCCTGTAAATCTAGCACTCTGGGAGGCCAAGGTGGGAGGATTGTTTGAGCCCAGGAGTTTGAGACCAGCCTGGGCATCATGGCAAAACCCTGTCTCTACAAAAAATACAAAAATCAGCTGGGCATGGTGGCCAGGACCTGTACTCCCAGCTACTCAGGAAACTGAGGTGGGAGAATCACCTGAGCATGGGAGGTTGAGGCTGTGATGAACCATGATCATGCCACTTCACTCCAGCCTGGGTAACAGAGTGAGACCCTGTCTCAAAAAATAAAAGAAAAGAAAGAAAGGGGGAAAACAAACCAAACAGAAACTAAGATCTATGCACAGGAATGAAAAGTGTCAGAAGTACTAAATATGTGCTGAAAAAGAAAAGAGACGGGACAAATAGAAAATAAAAAAAGTATATTAAATGTAAATAATCTAAACACTAGAGACAGTATTAGAATAAAAAAAGCAAAATTAAACAAGAAAAATGCTAATCTCAAAAAGATATTTCAACTATAAAAACAGGCATATTTTTTCAGAGAAAAAAGAGCTCTTAGATATTAAAAGAATGACAGAAATGAAAAACTCAGTAGGACTACAAAATAAAGTTGATAACATCTCTCAAGAATTTGAGTTACAACTTACAAAAAAAAAAAAAACACACACACACAAAAGATAAATTAGGAAGAGTCCTAGAGATGAAACATCTAGATAATGGGTATGTTCTATAAAGAGAGAAAATGATAAAATAGAAGGCAAGAAATCTATGAACCATTTCAGGAAAATTTCTCCAAACTGAAAAATATAATCTGCCAAACTGAAAGGAACCAATGCTAAATACCTAAATATGTAAAAACTGAAGCACCCATCACAATCATTGGAAACAGACGTATACTCAGGCCCAGAACATTAAGAAAAAGGTGAAGACTGATTATCTCTGTAAGTAAAAATACTACATGTTAACTGGGCACAGTGGCTCAGGCCTGTAATCCCAGCACTTTGGGAGGCCAGAGCAGGCAGATAGCTTGAGCTCAGGAGTTCAAGACCAACCTAGGCAACATAGTGAAACCCTGTTTCTACTAAAAATGCAAAAAACTAGCCAGGGATGGTGATGCCTGTCTACAGCCCCACT
This sequence comes from Cacajao melanocephalus, assembly GCA_963573385.1. NCBI lineage: Eukaryota > Metazoa > Chordata > Mammalia > Primates > Pitheciidae > Cacajao > Cacajao melanocephalus. The sequence goes on from CAUYLG010066825.1 coordinate 2,130, forward strand.
ACTCAGGATGCTGAGGTAGGAGCATCACTTGAATCTGGAGGTTTCAGTGAACCAAGATCACACCACTGCACTCCAGCATGGGTGACAGGGGAATACTGTCGGGGAAAAAAAAAAAAAAAAAAAAAAATCAATAAACAACGAAAAACAACTACATGTAAAAAATATCAAAATTCAGAATGACTTCAGAATTCAACAGCAACAATGAAATCAAGAAACAATGGAGAAGTTCCTCTAAAATTTTGCACCAAAATAATTTCCAACTTAGAATTCTATACCCAGCTAATTTATCATTTGGGTATGAAAACATGAGCTACCTATTTTTAATGATGCAAGGAATCAAAAAAACCCCTGTTAATCATCTCACAAGAAACCACTGAACACAATACTTCACTGTATTCCAGAAATACACACACAAAGACAACCAATAACAAGAATGGTATGGATAATGGAAACAGAATATCCAGCACAGGAGAGAAGGAGAATTACTAGACGGATGACAAAAGATATCACACAATCCCTGCTGTGCAACAAATATGGAGGACAATTAGTAAGATCACTGTGGCTTAAGAGAAATGCATTATTGAGGGTTATCATGACTAAGACCACTGCTGCCCTTGTACTATCTTCTCTATGTTACAAAAGAATGGACAATGAACCCGGCCCAGATTCTTATCTGTAGTTGGACTGTCTTTACAAAGTGCTAGTGAGGTTCCTGGTCTCAACTCCATGTCCTACTGCTTGAATCAGCAGAGGACATTTATTTCATCCTACAGAAGAAATTCTGCTTTGACCTACTCCTGAGAGTTATGGTAGATCATGAAGAGCTTAGAAAAAGAAAAGAAAATACAAATTCAATGAAGATATTTCTGTTGGGTATTCCAGTATTTTTATCAATATTATAGCACTAGGATATGTCTTAACTGTGCTGAAACCTATACTTGAGAACTTTCTTACTGATATCCCCAAATTAGGTTATACAGATTTGTAGTAAAGGTTTATAGCTTGTCATCTTCTGCAATCCTTTATCTAATAGTAGACATATGTTCCTTTTTCTTAATCCACTATGTTTGTGGTTGCTAACCTGTTTCACAAAACTAAAAAGGAACACATACATGGAGGAAAAACTATAAAGAACACTAACAACATAATAAATTCAAAAATCAAGACAGTGTTAAGGGGAAGTGGAAATGATGTTATTGGGTAGGGACACAATAGTAGCTTCTACTAATATTCTAGTTCTTAATCTGGATGGTAGGTACATGGGTTTTTCACTTTAGTATTTTCATACACTCTACGTACATTTCAACATAACGAAAGCAGATACATTTGTATCCAGAAATTCCATAATCAGATATTTATCCAATATACATGAAATAATGTAGACAAAGATATTCTCTGTCACACTGTTTGTAACAGCAAAAGAATGAAAACAATCTAAATGTCCATTAATAGAGAAAAGGCAAAGTAAATCAAGTTATTACTATATAGGGACCTATGCAGATCTCAAGAATGATGTAACTTACTACATGAACTAATACAAAATGTTTTCTAAGATAATGATATGCCTTACAAGCAAATAGAACAGTAAAGATGGTATTCTACCATTTGTATTTTAAATATATATGTATATTAATATTCTTACATTGTATCTTGTTATCTCTGGAAAGACATGTCAGAAACCGTTAATGCCATGTGCCTCAAGAAAAGGGAAACTGGGTGGTTCACAGATGGGGCTAGGAGGTCAAGTTTTCCACATTATTTTGTATCAAAAATACTAGTTATTTGATACTTTAAAAAAATTATGATCTGATGCACTTCACAAGATACATATGATTCACCTTAAGCATGCTGTCATTAATCTTTGGCTCCTTACTAAAACATGCCTAAAAATTATCACCCTGCTCACATAGGCAGATTAAGAAGGTCCTAAGAAGCAGCTTTTAAAACTAAGCATTTTTTCTAAATATGCATTCACGCCTGCTATTTCAAACCTTTAATTTTAAGTAAAAAGTAACAACTTTCATCATGATGTTTCTTTCAGAGTGTTTCTTTGATTAGCTCATATTTAATGTGCCATGGAAAGACACTAAAAATTCACTAGTAGTAACAGTAATAGAGGAATCACATATATATACATATATATATATATGTGTGTTTATATATATATATATATATATATATATGAGGCCTACATGAAAAATTTCTTGATACTTTTGGCATGCAAGGAGAGATGCACAGGTGGGACATGAAGGTATGTTATTTTTATATACGCAGAAAAATGAAATATATGAAAACAGCAAAAAAAAAAAAAAAAAACAAAAAAACCACCACTGTTGGTATGACTCTTAGCAGTCGATCACTCAGCTCAAAGGAGAAAAAAAAAAAAACCACTATTGGGTTAAAATGGATCAGTATACAGAAATTTAAATTTATCAATAATCCCCAAACTGCTCATGAAATAAACTTCAAGTTTTTTATGGTCAAATCAAAAGTCTAAAATAGAATTTTTTGAGAAACAAATGAAGACTTTTTTGCATATAACATCCTAAGCAACTCTTAGCAGCTTCTTACCTAAGAATCAATGGTACCAAAGGGAGGGGAGGGTGAAGGGAGCCATGAACATGGATGGTGGACCTTCAAAGTAAAGGTTCAAAATTGCTACTATGGTTTGAATTTCTCTCTCTGAAAATTCATGTTGAACGTTAATCTCCAATGCAACAGATTTTAGACGTGGGGTCTTTGGAGAGGTCATGAATGAATTAATGCCATTATAAAAGGGACTGATGGAGGGAGTCTGTTCCTTTTTTATCCTTCCACCCTCTGCCTGTGAGGAGGAAGCATTCAAGGTGCCACTTTGAAAGCAAGCCCTTACCAGATGGCTGGTACCTTGATCTTGGACTTCCCATCCTAGGCTCCAGAGCTGTGAAAAATCAATTCTGTTCTTTACAGATTACCTAGTCTGTAGTATTGTTATAGCAACACAAGACAAACCAAGACAGTTGCAATATATGATATATAATATGATATCAAGAAATAGAGACAGAGAAAGAAAGATAGGTAAAGAGAGAGAGAGAGAGAAAAAAAAGGGGAAGAAAAACGGAAAGGAGGAAGGAAAGGGAGAAAGGGAAATGAAAGGGGAAAAGGAGAAAGGGAAGAGGAGGAAGGAAGAAGAAAGAAAAGAGAGAAAGAGAAAGAAAAGAGAGAGAAAGAGAAAGAGAGAGGGCTGGGCATGGTGGCTCATGCCTGTAATCCTAGCACTCTGGAAGATCACAAGGTCAGGAGTTCAAGATCAGCCTGGCCAACGTGGTGAAACCACATCTCCAGCAAAAATGCAAAAAATTAGCTGGGTGTGTTGGAAGGTGCCTGTAATCACAGCTATTCAGGAGGCTGAGAAAAAAAAGAAAGAGAAAGAGAGAGAAAGAAAGAGAAGAAAGAAAGGGAGCGAGAGGAAGGGAGAGGAAGGGAGAGAGAGGGAGAGAGAAAGAGAGAGAGAAAGGGAGGGAGGGAGAGAGAAAGGGAGGGAGGGAGGGAGAGCATTTGAATTTAAAGGCTTACCAGGAAACTCTCCTTTTCGGTTGCTTTGCCCAAACTCCTGAAGCTGAGCTTGTTGATTTATTTGTTCTTTCTGCAAATTTTCATACCAATGAGTTACTTCAGCCCTAAGATCTGCTACCTGGTCACTAGGATACATTTCAATAGTCATCTGAAATATGAGATGCAACCAATTTAAAAATACAAAAAGAACAGATATTTGACCTGGGAAATGTTAACAACTTGAAAATTAAAACTATGTAAGTACCTTATCAGGAAGTCCAGCTGGCTGGCATACAACCCTTAGCGGCAGAGACTGTTTGTCACTCAGTGCTTTCAAATGACTACTAATACCAGTGCCTTCAATTTGCCACTGTCTCAGATGATATGCAAACCTAAAACATGACAAAAAAACAACATACAGAAAGGATACCACTTTAAACCATTTTAATGTTACAGAAGTTTTTAACATTTTACAAACTGGAAAAGTCCAAAAGAAGTTCTAAGTTCATTCCAATTTATTCTACAGCAACAAATTTAAGTTCAGATTCATCATACTGAATCAAACCTAAATGCATAAAAACAGCTAAGAGCGCCTAACAAAATAGTCGCCAAGAGAAATTACTGAGGAAAAAAAAAATCTCATTAAGGCTAGTTTTTGTTTTTGTTTTTGTTTTTTTTAATGAAGAGGGTAGAAATATTAATAGATGCAGAAGGAATTAAAAAAAAAATCTAATCCAGTAAATGAAATAGTAAGCTGTGATTCCTACATTCAGAAGGAAAAAAGAGACTAAGAAATATTTTTCGGGGACAGAAACATTCTAGTAAATACATACTAACCAGTCCAATAGAATTTGAGAGTCAATTCATGGCTGCTAAAATTATCAAGTGAATTACAAAGACTTATATTTCAAAGGAAACAGGCACCTAGCATGATAATGACTAAACATGCATGAATTTTCCAACTAATTTCCAGATGTGGAAGACAGGATCCAAGGTACCTGAATTTAGTTTAAAAAAAAAAAAAAAGTCTAAAACTAATAGGCAATTTTGGAATAGAAGGATAAAAAGTGAAGGAATGAATGAACTTGTCTACTTTCCACATGATCCAATGTATGAGCCAAAGAGTAATCTTAAAACACTGTTTCCTGTTACATATTCAAGACCAGGGTTTTTCCATAGTGGTACTACTGACATTTTAAGCCCAATTAGTAATTTGTTATCAGAAGGCAGAGGAAGAGGGATGAAGGAGCTGTATCTCATGCTCCGACATTCAGCAGCATCCCACCAGATATCAGTAACATGCTCCCTTGCTGTGATAATCAGAAGTGTCTCTGGACATTATATACTATGTCTTGGGAAACAAAAACACTTCTGGCTGAGAACCACTGTTTAAGATTATAAGTTTATCTCTTTTTAAAAAGAAAACCGCTTAAGATATTATTGTCTTAGTATACAGAACACATCAAACAATTATATTTTCAATCTACAAATGTTAGGCAACTTTCAATTAATAATAGCACTAAGCACATCAAGAATAAAATTTTGCATGAAAAATACCCAGGCAAATTTTTTTAAACTACTGCTTAGTTTTGTAACTATTCAATTTTATCCATAACCTAGTTATTCTACTGGTAACAAAATATTTTTATATAAACTATTTAACATCAACATTAACTTCTGACATAAAACATGAATAAAAAAGGTATCAAGGACAATTTCTTTTTTCACAACTGAGTTACATCAAAATTTGTACATCTGAGAAGGAATTTTTCGATTTAATTTCATTAAACTTATAAGACCACCACTGAATGCTCAAAAAACGAATACATTTTTAAAGCCTTAAAATAAGTACTGATTTTAGACACTGTTAATGTTGTGCAAAGACTAAGGATGTGAATCAACAGGACCTTTTTGGTTTGCTGTTTGTATATCCTATAGCACAGGTAAAATTTTGGAAGTACAGGTTTCATTAACAGTAACTATCTCCAAGAGGAAGAGAGCATTTACAGTAGACTTTCATTTTCTATATCACAGTGTAATATCTGAATTTTATAATATGTATTTGAATAAGATACACCACCACATTTGCTTTTTTAAAAATTTTAATTTTTTAAGTAGTTAAAGCTGTAAGGCAGTATGAAGCTTCTGTGCCAAAAAAACGAGTTCCCTTCCACATTCATTAAAAACACAAGAAATTCTTCAAGTGGAATTTCCATGAATTGCAATCATCATCGAAGTATTTTGTAATGTCCAAATGTTTCAAATCATGGAAGCATGTTATTATAAGAAATGCATAAAATACCTTTACTATGCAATATTTCTTGATATTTTTAAAATGTCAATAAACTATCAATTTCAATATCAAACTAAGATCTGAAGTTGAAAAAAGTTACTAATTTTAACAATTTTTTTCAACACAGTTCTTAGTACTTTTACATTTGCTCATGATTTTTAACAAACAGAATTTCTTAAAACTATCTACTCACCTTTCATTTCAGTCGATATATTCATAAATATTAATTTGCTTTATTTCTGTATTACACAGGTTATGTCTAAATTAATTATACAGATATTCATTAACAGAATTTTTTGGTCATGTTTCCATGGTAAATGGAAATTCAAAATTAAAATACTGTCTCCTAGTCCAGGAAGAAAAAAAAAAACAGCAAATGAAACATATGACTCAACTTGATTCAACTATGAGATTATCTGATGCTCTTGGTAAGAGTTTTAGAGACTTTTTTTTAGTAGTGGTGTTTTGCCTTTTTAATCAAAGTCAATACTTTCTTAGAGATGGAATTCCATCTAATGATTCTTATTCATGCATATCTGCTCAAACTCTAATTATTATTAAAGCTGTGCAATATTTATCAGGAACCTATACTGCCTATTTCAAGGCAAAATGGTATATATTCTTAATAAAAATTACTTCTATTACTGACACTTCACTTTCGTAAATTACGCTTTCTATGTGACCCCAACAAAAACTTTAGATTCACTTTAAGACTATTCTGGAAATGCCAAGAATAAGAATGAAATTCATTCTAACAGTGTGATATTCAAAAAATTACCTTCTCCTAAACGCTTCCAGATGTGTCTTCAGCATAAGGAGTCCTCTTTCTATAACCATGAGACTCGAGTGTGATTCCTGTTCAAGACTGCTAGAAGCTATCATAAGACTCTCCATGCACTTACTAATAAATTCCTGCTCCTTCTCCAAACCCGTTTTACCTGAAAGCCAAATGTTTAGATACGTTTATTAGCCTTATATTCTTGTTTAGCTATATCAAAGAAAAACTATAGTTTAACAAAACACCCTCACATAAGACAATATTTCAAATCACTTACCATTAATATAATAAGAGTTAATATACTGGATAGCTGCTCGACTGACATCACCAGACTGTGCTCTTAAAGCAATGCCCCAAAATTGGTCCATACCACAGAGCTAAGAAAGAAAAACATGTATCTCTAAATTCTCTTTGTCAAATGACGTAATTCATCATAAGACTTAAATATCAAAAGTAAAAATCATACAATACCCAAGAGTTTTAATCTTATAAAGTATTAATAAGGCAAATCCTATTATTCAGTTATTAAATAAAAAAGAAATAAAAGCCTTAAAAATTTCCTCAATTAATGAAATACACCTATACTAGTTCTAATATTTATACAGCAGCAAACAATATTTACATAATGTTTAACAGGTTGTGACTACATAGTAGGAAAATTCAAGTCCTTAAAAACATACTACAAAGGAATAAAACCAACTCAAATACAATGAGCACCATGCTTCAATGAATCCATCTAACTTATATTGATAAAACCACTGCTTTCTTGTATTCACAGAAAATCAACAAGATATGCTAATTCAAGTTCTCAAAAAAATTATTTATTTTTTTTTTTTTGAGACAGAGACTCACTCTGTTGCCCAGAGTAGAGTACAGTGTCACAATCTCAGCTCACTGCAACCTCTGCCGCCCAGTTTTCAAAGGATTCTCATGCCTCAGCCTCCCAAAGTGCTGGGATTACAGGCATAAGCCACCGTACACAGCCTCACTCTAATTTATAGTGTTAACTATGAGATGACAAAGAGAATGTTTTCACTGAAAACTATAGAAAAACTGGGGAGTGGAAGCTCCCAAAGTTGGGCAGAGTGAAGAAAGGTATCCTAATAGGTAGCTGAACAACTTTAGTATTAACATCACCTACTTTAAAACAATAGTATTATTTCATAATACAGCATAACTACTTCTTAGGTAAATCAAATATGTTTAGTTGCCTGAAATTACCAAACTGAAAACTATCATAGTGGGCTGGGCAAAGTGGCTCACACCTGTAATCCCAGCACTTTGGGAGGCTGAGGCATGCCGGTTGCCTGAGCTTAGGAGTTCAAGACCAGCCTGGGCAACACGGTGAAACCCTAACTCTACATACAAACATACAAACATACATACATAAATAAAATTAGCTAAGCATGGAGGCACAGGTCTGTAATTCAAGCTACTCGAGAGGCTGAAGCAGGAGAATCGCTTGAACCTGGGAGGCAGAGGTTGCAGTTAGCCAAGATTGTGCCACTGCACTCCAGCCTAGATGACAAAATTATCATAGTGATACTGAACCAAGAGTTAGGACTAAAAAAATTCAAAAAACCCATTCAGACAAGAAAAGAAGGTAGTAAGAAGATAAAATAAAAGCATTTTAGATATAGTTAAAATTATTCTGGCCAAGAACGGTGGCTCACATCTGTAATTGCAACAGTTTGGAAGGCCAAAAAGGGCGGAAAACTTGAGGTCAAGGGTTCTAGACTAGTCAGGCCAACTCTATTAAAAACAGAAAAATTAGCTGGGCATGGTGGCACACGCCTGTTGTCCCAGCTACCCAGAAGGTTGAGGCAGGAGAATTGCTTGAACCTGGGAGGTTCAGTTGCAGTGAGCTGAGACTGTGCCACTGTACTCCAGCCCGGAAGACAGAGTGAGACACTGTCTCAAAAAAAATAATCATTATGGCATGGTACAGTGGCTCACCCCTGTAATCCCAGCATTCTAGGAGGCAAGACAGATAGATCACCTGAGGTCAGGAGCTTGAGACCAGCCTGGCCAACATGGCGAAACCCCATCTCTACTAATAATACAAATATTAGCCAGGCATGGTGGCACACCCCTGTAATCCCAACTACTCAGGAAGCTGGGGCATGAGAATTGCTAGAATCCGGCAAGGGGAGGTTGCAGTGAGCTGAGATCACACCACTGCACTCCAGCCTGGGTGCAGAGCCAGATTATCACAAAAATAATTTTAAAATTATTCATTTTCCTTTTTAAAAACCTTTCCCAAAACTTGCTAAGAGACAAAATTATTCTTTTATTTTCTTTTTTTTGGAGATGGAGTCTTGCTCTGTTGCCCAGGCTAGGGTGCAGTGGTGTGATCTCAGCTCACTGCAACCTCTACCTCCCAGGTTCAAGTGATCTCTTCCCTCAGCCTCCCCAGTCGCTGGGATTACAGGTGCCCACCACCAGGTCCAGCTAATTGTTATATTTTCAGTAGAGACTGGGTTTCACCATGTTGGTCAGGCTGGTCTCGAACTCTTGACCTCAGGTGATCCTGCCCTCGGTCTCCCACAGTGTTGGGGATCACAGGCGTGAGCCACTGTGCCCAGCCAAAATTATTTTTTACCATATGAATTAACATCCATTTTCTCTATGTTTCTCCTAATGCAACACCAACTTGTTAAGAAAACTACTTAAAAAAAAAAAAAAAAGGATTACTACATCAAAGCTACTATTACCAAAGCGGAATGCCAAAAAAGGAAGACTGTTAATTAAGTCTCTGTTAGCAGAGTACAGGGATAATACATTCAACAATTCCTAGCAGCAAACAAGCCAGGTACATACAACTCTAAGCTACAGAAGAGCCATTTGTTGGCAGCCCCCAGGTGCTGTATCAGCCCCATGATGCCGCAACCTGGAAGCTAAGAAAAGCCATTTGTGAGTGTTAATGAACTGATCATCATGCTCACAGTTAGAGATGACTCCCAGATGAGAGGCTACTTAAAGTAGCTTGGAATGAAACTGCCCAAGAATAACTAACAGCTTAGCTAAACCAAATGGCATAAAAATCATATCTGAGATAAATCAATCTTTTATTTGAAGTAAAATATTTGACTGTATTATCTAGGAATGTCTAGAACACTCAAAGAACACTTGCACGGCCTCTTATAAATCAAGAAACATGTAATGCGTTTTCACTAAGCACAACAAACGTTATCTTTGGTAATGAAAAACAAATTTCCTTTCTAAAACTTTTGAAACCACAGAATAAAATCCAATTGGGCTGAGCATGTTGGCTCATGCCTGTAATTCCAGCACTTTGGGAGGCAGGTGGGCAGATCACTTGAGGTCAGGAATCCAAGACCAGTCTGAGAAAGATGGTAAAACCCCATCTCTACCAAAAATACAAAAATTAGCTGGGCATGGCAGCAGGCGCCTGTAATCCCAGCTACTTGGTAGGCTGAGGCCGGAGAATAGCTTGAATCTGGGAGGTGGAAGTTGCAGTGAGCCAAGATCGCACCACTGCACTACAGCCTGAGCAAAAGAGAGAGACTCTATCTCAAAACAAACAAACCCAATTGCATTGCACAATTCTATGCTCTGTAGAAAAATGATTTGGTAACCTAATTTGATAATCTAATTTGAGGAATAAAGTTGACTAATAAAGTAAATCTAAATCCATACCTCCGAATTTGAACCACCATCATAGGCACTGGTAGCCAATCGAGCCAAGTTACAGAGATGCTGAAACAGGTTTAAGCCAGTCATGCTAATTGTTTCAGGTTTTAGCTGGGGCATCTTTGGGAGGGTGGGAGGGGGGGAAACATAAAACTAATTTAGTGTGATAATTAACAGATTTTATTTCATTATATTTAAATAAACTTTATTGAAAACATTGTAGAAGAAAAATCAGATTAAATTTTTAGTGATAATTAAAAAAAATAAAAATATATAATAATTTGGCTGGGCACGGTGGCTTAGCACTTTGCAGGGCCAAGGCAGGTGAATCACTTGAGCTCAGGAGTTTGAGACCAACCTGGGCAACATGGCAAAACCGCATCCCTAAGAAAAATACAAAAATCAGTTGGGCATGATGGTATATGGCTGTAGTCCCAACTACCTGGGAGGCTGTGGTGGGAAAATTGCTTGAGCCCGGGAGGTCAAGGCTATAGTGAGACGTGATTGCACCACTGCACTCCAGCCTTTGGGACAGAGCAAGCCTGTCTCAAAAAAAAAAGAAGAAATGAAAAATAAAAATATATGTATGTGTAGTTTAATGAACATTTTATTCAGTTAGTAACTGAAACCTGTCTGATACAGGTTTCGATTTTCAACATGTACACAGACTCAAATCAGAGGACAAAAATAAAAACATCTCTCATCCATTATATACCTATACCATACAAACTTATGGGAGGTATAGATGTGCAGTTTTTGTTAAAGTCAGGGGTTGAAATTTAAGATGGCAAAAGTTCTATTTGTAGCTCTGTCTTGGATCTATTAAGCGATTTAATTTATACACACTAGAACTCATTCACATATATACTCAGTTCCAACATGGAGATAATGTCACACTTTGCAGAGAGTCTTTATAATAAGCATAAAAATAAAGTCTATCCCATTATTTTCGCTGAGTTTCAAAATTCTAATGGGGATAGCTCATTAAGAAAAATGCCACCTGAGCTACCTGTGGCATGTGATAAAGAACAAAAATTGGAACATCTTTACAATAATGACAACACTTCTGAATATGCCTTCCCAGAATCTACACATTTGGAAACTGGCTTATCTTTGCCCAAAAGACTGACTGCAATGACAGTCATTTAACTAAGGAAGAGTCACAGAAAGCAGCTCTCACACTTGTGGGTGTGGACACCACTCCTGAAAACTGGACTACAATATTGTTATTTTAAAAAACAAACAGAAAAACCCTCCACATTTCTAATTAGTGCTGCCTTCAAGAGTTATTCTAATTGTTAGTTTAATTATTGTAGCTAATAGAACTTTTCTATAAACTATTAACTTAGATGTAAACAGTGTAAACAACAAAATCAAAGCACAATCTGACCAAAATTATTTTAGGATAGCTAAAAATCATTACATTTGGCTACTCAAAAAAAAAAAAAAAACTGCCAAAAAAGAAAAAAAAAAAGCATTACAGAATTCATATTTCAACAGAAAAAACAGGAACATGGAAAAATAACAAATAAATTGTGAGAAATGCAATTACCTTCTCCAGGAAAAGATGTTTGTAGGTTTCCATACCCATAGCATGTTGATCTTTACTTCGAACTTGATTTAAAAACCAATGGAGTGCATCATCGTAACATTCAGAATCTTCTACTAAACAATGCCATAAGATGTCAACTTGCTCTAAACTTAACCCTAGATGAAAATTATAAATATTATACTTTATTAACTACACACAAAAAAATTACACTTCTCTTTGGCATGTGTATATACAGTAAGTCCTCACAACACAGACAGTTCTTGAAAATTGCAATTCTAATTGAAATGATGTATAAAACTAATTTTACCATATGTTAATTGATATAAATAAGACTTATGTTCCTATAGCATATTTATGATTACAAAAAAAAAAACAAATCACAGCCGGACACAGTGGCTCATGCCTACAATCTCAGCACTTTGTGAGGCTGAGGTGGATGGATTGCCTGAGCTCAGGAGTTCAAGACCAGCCTGGCCAACCTGGTGAAACCCAGTCGCTGCTAAAACACAGAAAACTAGCCGGGCACCACAGCATGCGCCTGTAGTCCCAGCTACATAGGAGGCTGAGACAGGAGAATCGCTTGAACCTGGGAGGTGGAGGTTGTACTGAGCCGGGATTGCACAACTGAACTCCAGCCTGGGCAACAAAGTGAGACTCTATCTCATAAAATAAATTTGTAAAAATCACTAAACTTCCTTATTTAGAAGTTAACACTTTGAATATTAAATACTGGGATAAGTGTTAGTTATACATACACTTAAAGATTAATACAAACCACTAAGATATTTATTTATCCAATTTTTGGCGAATCAGTGGTGGTGGTAGATGAAATCAAGGACTCAATGGTTACAAACTGAACACTGTAAGGAGCACTTCCCACCACCAGGCAGTTCAAACACAATAAAATTTAAATTTAGTGGGCTTGCTTTTGTACTTCATTTATGGCTATGCATTTGTATGAGTATCATAGAGTTTACAAATTACAATTTGTATTTATTCATTTGCTCATTTTTCAACCCACTTATTCCAATTCAGAGTTGTGGGTGGCCAAATCCTCTCGCAGCATCTCAGGGACAAGGCAGTAACTAACCTTGACCAGGATGCCATCCTATTGCAGAGTGTACTAATATACATGCCCACACTCATTCAGACTGGGATCATTTAGACATGCCAATGAATCTACAGTGGATGTCTCTGGGATGTGGGATGAAACCAGAATACCCAGAGAAAACTCATGGAGACATGGGGAGAATGTACAAATTCTGCACAGGCAGTGGCCCTGGCCGAGAATCAGTTTTTTTCCTCATTAATGTTAAAATGTTATTTGATGACCTACTATAGTTTATTTATATGAAACGTTTATTTATATGTAGTTTATTTATGTGAAAAGTGTATAAAATATTTACTATTGCATCCAGGTGCAGTGGCTTACATGTGTAATCCCAGCACTTTGGGAGGACGAGGTGGGAGAATCACTTGTGGCCGTGAGTTTGAGACCAGCCTGGGCAATATGGCAAGACCCTGTCTTTAAAAAACAAAAACAAAAAACAAAAAAAAGCAAGCCAGGCATGATGGTTCATGCCTGTAATCCCAACACTTTGGGAGGACAAGGGGAGTGGATCACCTGAGATCAGGAGTTCAGTACCAGCCTGGTCTACATGGTGAAACCTTGTCTCTACTAAAACTGCAAAAATCAGCCAGGCATAGTGGTGAGCACCTGTAATCCCAGCTCCTTGGGAGGATGAGGCACAAGAATAGCTGGAACCCGGAAGGTGGAGGTTGCAGTGAGCCAAGACCTCGCCACTGCACTCCAGCCTGGGCAACAATAGCAAGACTCCATGTCCCAAAAAGAAAATGTAGCTGGGCAGGGTGGCACATACCTTTAGCCCTAGCTACTCGAGAAGCTGAGGTGGGAAGATTCCTCAAGCCCAGGAGTTCAAGGCTGCAGTGAGCTATGATCATGCCACTGCACTTCAGACTGACTTGATGACAAAGCAAGACTGTCTCTTAAAAACAAAAAGGAGGGAAGGAGGGAAGGAAGGGAAGGAAGGGAAGGAAGAGAAGGAGGGAAAAAAGAAAAATATGGAGGAGAAAAGAAAGAAAGAAAGAAAGAAAGAAAGAAAGAAAGAAAGAAAGAAAGAAAGAAAGAAAAGAAAGAGAAAGAAAGAAAGAAAGAAAGAAAGAAAGAAAGAAAGAAAAAGAAAGAAAGAAAGAAAGAAAGAAAGAAAGAAAGAAAGAAAGAGAAGAGAAAGAAAGGAGAGAAAGAAAGAAAGAGAGGGAGGGAAAGGAAAGAGAGGGAAAGGAAAGAGAGAGAGGAAAGGAAAGGAAATGAAAGGGAAAAGGAAAGGGAAAAGGAAAGGGAAAGGGAAAAGGAAAGGGAAAAGGAAAAGGAAAGGAAAGGAAAGGGAAAGGGAAAGGAAAAGGAAAGGAAAGGAAAGGAAAGGGAAAGAAAGAAAGAAAGGGAGGGAGGGAGAGAGGGAGGGAAAGTAAGGGAGAGAAAGGAAGGAAGGAAGGAAGGAAGGAAGGAGGGAAGGAGGGAGGGAAGGAGGGAGGGAGGGAGGGAGAGGGAGGAAGAAAAAGAAAAAGGAAAGGAAAGACAAATACAGCTGGGCACTGTGGCTTACACCTATAATCCCAGCACTTTGGGAGGCTGAGGTGGGCAAATCACAAGGTCAGGAGATCGAGACCATCCTGGCTAACATGGTGAAACTCTGTCTCTACTCAAAATACAAAAATTAACTGGGCGTGGTGGCACGTGCCTGTAGTCCCAGCTACTCGGGAGGCTTAGGCAAGAGGATTGCCTGAACCTGAGAGGCAGAGGTTGCAGTGAGCCGAGATCGCGTCATTGCACTCCAGCCTGGCAACAGAGCGAGACTCCATTTCATTTTAAAAAACAAACAAAAAAACCCTATCTCAATAGCTATTTCTTATGTTTTCCCATTTGTAAAATTTAAAATCATATTCATACAACATTTTCTTCCTAAATGAATGTACCAGAAACACCAATAAGACCAAAAACACAAAAGAGATAGATATAACATTTTACAAGTAATAAAAAATTTCATGTAATTGTTTTCAAAATGTAGTTTAAGATAACTCATATGTAAATCTCTTAAAAATACACAACTTACAAAGTATTCTAAAAGAACCCATTTAGGGAGAAAATTCTCCCCAAAACAGGAGCACATGTGTATAATAGTAAAAATGATTAGGAGAGGTAATCCTAAACATTGAGGAATCAGAGGTAAGGTTTAAGTATTATAAATAGAGTGGATACTAAGTTCAAAGGTTATTCTCTGTATATGGGAGATAAGTAAGCATTGTTTTTGAAAACTATGAAAAAAGAACCCTTACGATGAACAAAGCAAAAGGAAACTAACTGAAACAGACAACAAAAACAACATATCAGAGGACATTATTAGCTAGGGAGTTAGATTAATGAGAGAAGTCTGTATGGCACTTTGACCCAAGTATTAAAGGATTCCTGAGTGTGGCAGAAGACAGATGAACTTCTCAGAACAAAAGAGAAGGCATTATGGGCAATCACAAGTATGAATACGAAAAAAATTAGACAATCCAAAAGATTAGAACAAAAGCATCCCAGAGATTCTGAAGTACATTTTAAGAGGTTCCAAACCGTGGGGTGGTGCCCTAGAACCAGAAGGGATATGATGGTATGGAACCATCAGTAGAAATTTCTTTTTTATTGGGAAAAGTAGATACAATGCCAAAATAAAGAAAAAATCCTCTGAATTATTCAACCTAGTAGCAGTATCAGTCTAAAGAGTTTTATCCAAAAAAAAAAAAAAAAGGTATCCTATCAGTTTCTCACTGATTTTTCTCACAGTTTATTTAAAATGCAAACACCTCAATTATTTTAATAAATTATCTGAATGTTGGTATAATTTGTAAATGTATTAAGAATAATCACTCCAGCAGCTATAAAAAAGAATGAAATCATGTCCTTTGCAGCAACATAAAAGGAGCTGGAGGTCATTATTCCATTACTCTAAGTGAACTAACTCAGAAACAAAAAACCAAGTATCGCACATTCTTTCTTGTAAGCAGGAACTAAACAACAGGTACACAAGGATATAAAGATGGAACTAACAGACATCTCCAAAAGCAGATATGGCAGGAGCGGGGCAAGAATTGAAAAATAATCTATCGGGTACAATGTTCACTATTTGAGTCACGGGTACACAGAGCGCTCAATCCTCACCAGTATGTAATAAACCCTGTAACAAACATACAGGTACCCACTGACTCCAAAAAAAAAAACAAAAACAAAAACAAAAAAACATACTGCAGAAATCCAAAGTGTGAGTAAATTTAACTAGTTCTTCCAAGAGTCAAAACAGATTTTAAAATATACTGATTAAAAAACTTACTGAAATGATCAGGTGATCCCAGAGTTGAAAATACACAAGTCAGGAATTGAAGTCGAACTTGAACTTCAGCACTATGGCTGTACCTATAATTTAAAAGTCATTAAAATAATTAAATACCCTATTTCTTAATTATTTTTAAAAGTTTAGTGGTCCTACGCGTAACTTATACCAAAAATTGTTTTAAAATAATTCTGAATTATTTTAACTATGTAACTTTTGTTACACAAAAAAAGTTCATAAAGTCAAGACAAAAAACCAATTTAAACTAATAAATTACATAAATCTTGAAACTGTAACAAAATTTACTTTCAAATTATATGAAGGTACACACAAATTTAACAGTGAAGCAAAGGAAGTATGTCATTTTAAAAGTATGTAATATGCATATAAATTAGAATAGCCAACAAATAAAAAACAAGCTCTATCTTAAATAGTACAGGTTTCATATTATGGTCCCTATAGTGGTAACATATCCTTTATCAAGAAACACTAATAATATTTCCATAATCCAGTTCATACAAAATTGGCACTTCTGAATGTTATTTCAAATCTAAATAATAATTCACATGTATGAAGTTTGATGCTTAATATAAAAGTTGCTTTTGAAACTTTTAAAGTAGCAAGTGTTAGTGAGGCAGGGTAGAAGATGGGTCTGAATAGACAAACAAGAGATAGAATGCGGTCAGCCCCAACATCAGAAAGAAGAGTTCTAGATGGCAAAGGAAGTCAGGGAAGGGTGCTAAAGAGTGGGGAAGAGGGGACCATGTTTGGGGTGGAGGCAATCAAGTTTGCTTTTTTAAAAATGTGTGTCTATCTGTCTGTCTGTCTGTCAGAGTTTCACTCTGTTGTCCAGGCTAGAGTGCACTGGCACAATCGTTGCTCACTGTAACCTCTGCCTCTTGAGTTCAACTGATTCTTATGCCTTAGCCTCTGGAGTAGCTAGGATTACAAGTGTGCAACACCACATCCAGCTAATTTTTGTTATTTTCATTATAGTAGAGGTGGGGTTACACCATGTTGGCCAGGCTGTCTCGAACTTGTGATCTGCCTGCCTTGGCCTCCCAGAGTGCTAGGATTACTTACATGTGTTAGCACGCCTGGCCCAGTTTTTCATTTTAAAAGGATTCCTTTCCTTTAGCAACCCCAGTGAACTGCATATTGAACCGTGTCTATAATATTACATTCTAGTTCAAGTACTTGAGCACTCAATGAAACTAAGTCAATCACAAGCTATTCGATTTTATATATCAAAAGGTAGATTGTAGATGAACTGTGCAAACTGCTTTGCCAACATAAACAGTGGGTGATCTACGCTCTGATCTATAACCTAGTATGCAGAGGGTCAAAGGGCATCTTTTTTGTTTTTCTGGGGAAATGGCGTCTCACTCTGTCACCTAAGTTGGAGTGCAGTGGCGTGATCGTGCCTCACCAAAACCTCCACCTCCTGGGTTCAAGTGATTCTCCTGCCTCAGCCTCCCAAATAGCTGGGATTACAGGCACACCCCCACCTCACCTAGCTAATGTTTTTTTATTTTTAGTAGAAACAGGGTTTCACCATATTGGCCAGGCTGGTTTCCAATTCCTGACCTCAGGTGACCCGCCCACCTAGGCCTCCCAAAGTGCTGGGATTACAGGTGTGAGCCACCGCACCCAGCCTAGGCATCTGAATTCAATGTCTTGTAATCCCTAAGTAAGTGCAAAATTTTAACAGCATCCCAAAATTAGCTTTCCAAAACGGCACCAAATTCACTACTAAAGTTTTAAAGCTTAAGTTTTCTGAGGATTGAGTTCACTGGACATACCTTTCGCTCTTTAAGGTCTCTTATTAATGATGGCAAAGAAAAGATGAACTTTTGCCTCATTAATGCTGCACGGACCTTTGTGAAAGTGAAAATATGTATAACGAGATGTAGCAGAAAGGAAATCTAGTAAGCAACTCTCAGACTCGAATGCAACCCAGACAAAATTCAAGAACAGCTTTTAAGGGCTTCTAGGCTTTTCAAGTTAAAGAACAAGAAATTTTGTAGCAGAGGCCTTGAGTACAAGTTCAAAAATGAGTTTTATGATCCATCAGTTCTGCGATTTTACATTACTGTATTCCTCTTGCCTAGTCTAGGGAACATCAATCATAAACATAAAAGAGGAATAAAGTTTGCCCTTTATCAAGTGCCTTTACATCTGGAATAATTCTTCCCCTATACTTGCATCTGGGAAGAAGAAACTCATAACCCTGAAGGCACAGGTATAGTCCCTTTGTACTCCCTGCATCAGCCCCCATAGTATAGCCCCTGAGGCTGTACTTCAAAGATCTCTTCGAGCTCCATCCAGGTCCCTTGAGCTGAAACGACCAGTCAGAAAAATTTCTTGGGATGTCAGACAAAGATGATATCAATATTGACAAATTCTCATGGGCGTTTCCATGGCTTCTGACATCACAGGAAATACAGGACAAAAATAGTCTCCCCAAAGATATGAAACTTTAGTAACAGATTACTGCCTTAAAAAAAAAAAAACAACTTTGTAGCCTCCTCCACAGATAAGGTTTTCCCTAGAGGCCACTGGATTCAAGAAACACGTAATAAGTCCTTTTAAGAAACGAAATACTGGCCAAGCGCAGTGGCTCACCTCTGTAATCCTAGCACTTTGGAAGGCAAAGGTGGGTGGATCACCTGAGGTCAAGAGTTTGAAACCTGCCTGAAACATTGTCTCTACT
Source organism: Cacajao melanocephalus (assembly GCA_963573385.1). Classification (NCBI taxonomy): domain Eukaryota; kingdom Metazoa; phylum Chordata; class Mammalia; order Primates; family Pitheciidae; genus Cacajao; species Cacajao melanocephalus. The sequence goes on from CAUYLG010066825.1 coordinate 21,045, forward strand.
AAAAATACAAAAATTAGACGGGCATGGTGGCATGCGCCTGTAATGAGCTACTCGGGAGACTGAGGCAGGAGAATCATTTGAACCCAGGAGGGGGAGGTTGTAGTGAGCTGAGATGACACTACTGCATTCCAGCCTAGGCAAAAACAGCGAACACTCCATGTCAAAAAAAGAAATATAAAAGCAAAAAACACAGAAAAATTACAAAATAAAAAAATCGTACATGCTACAACAATCTTTTTCTCTCAGTGAAAAATTTCAGAACTTTCTTATTTACTTATTTTGAGACGGAGTCTCACACTGTCGCCTAGGCTGGAGTGCAGTGGCGCAATCTCTGCTCACTGCAACCTCTGCCTCCCAGGTTCAAGCAATTCTCCTTGCCTCAGCCTCCCAAGTAGCTGGGATTACTGGCGCTAATTTTTTTGTATTTTTAGTAGAGACAGGGTTTAACCATGTTGGCCAGGTTGGTCTTGAACTCCTGAACCTCATGGTCTGCCCACCTCCACCTCCCAAAGTGCTAGGATTACAGGCGTAATCTCTACTGAAAAAAGAAACGAATATAAGTATGCTTGAACAAAGAGTAGCAAATGTACAACTGTTTTACCCCCTGAAGGAGTAGGGAAATTATATCAATAGTCCAGAAAACATCTCTCTGTTCTAGGGTTTTATTCTCCTAGGACAGCAACCAGTAAGGCAGATTCAAAGATTGGAAAGATACTCTAGGATGCCCTAACAAAACATAAAACAGGCCGAGCGCAGTGGCTCACACATGTAATCCCAGCACTTTGGGAGGCCAAGATGGGCAGCTCATCCGAGTTTGGGAGTTCAAGACCAGCCTGATCAACATGGAGAAACCCCATCTGTACTAAAAATACAAAATGAGCCGGGCATAGTGGCACATGCCTGTAATACCAGCTACTTGGGAGGCTGAGGCAGGAGAATCACTTAAACCTGGGAGGAGGACGTTGCGGTGAGCCGAGACTGCGCCATTGCACTCCAGCCTGGGCAACAAAAGCAAAACTCCATCTCAAAAAACAAATAAATAAAACACATCTCCAAGGAGCCCCACTCCTTTCACCACAGAGGCAATGCTTTGTTCACCTCCAATTCCAGTAACAAAGTGAGTAACCGCACTGTTGTCAATGCAGTGAACAACTAAGTCTCAGACCTATGTTCCTTTTTGACACTTAATGTTGGACTTTACGAGGATGATTCATTTTATGACTTCCACTCCCTTCTCTAAGCCTCTCATTCTTGCTCTTCAAGTCCACAGGCTTATGACTGTGGTGGGAGCTCTTTGATCACCTATTGTTTATTTCTTTGCTGTCAAGTAATGTGAACTCCCCATCTCTTAATAAAAATGTGGGTCATGTGTGGTTTTATTTCTGCTCTTTGTTGATCCTATTATTTTTATAGAGCATATACAGAATGTTCAGATTCAGGAGGCCGCCATTATCCTCAAACTCTGCTTCAGTAAGAATAATTAAAGGAGGACACTAACTTGGAAGAACAGGTAGCATTTTAATGTAATTTTAAAAGAATACATCCTACAGGCCGGGTGCAGTGGCTCACCCCTGTAATCCCAGCACTTTGGGAGGACAAGGCGGGCAGATTACAAGGTCAAGAGATTGAGAACCTCCTGGCCAACATGGTGAAACCTCTATCTCTACCAAAAAAATACAAAAATTAGCCAGGCATGGTGGCTCATGCCTGTAATCCCAGCACTTTGGGAGGCTGAGGTGGGTGGATCACTTGAGGTCAGGAGTTTGAGACCAGCCTGGCCATCATGGTGAAACCCCATCTTAATAAAAAAAAAAAAAAAATTAAAAAAAAAATACAAAAATTAGCTGGGCATGGTGGCTCGCGCCTGTAGTCCCAGCTACACAGGAGGCTGAGGCAAGAGGATTGCTTGAACCCAGGAGGGGGAGGTTGCAGTGAGCTGAGATTGCGCCACTGCACTCCAGCCTGGCGACAGAGCAACACTCCGTCTCAAAAAAAAAAAAAAAAAAAAATCCTATATAGAGAGGAAACTTTGTAAGCAAAGCTATGGAATACAGTAAATAGAAATACCTCAGAAATAATTTGATAAATTTGCAGAATAAGCTGCCTAAAAAAATTCAACAATAAAACTGGAAAGGTTAGTTGAGTTTAAATCATAGCCCGCCCAGAATACTAAGCTGAAGAGATTGGTATTTTATTTTTTATGCCATGAAGAATCTCTGGATGGAGTTAAGAGATAGAATTCTTGTATGTTTCATATGCTATATTATTTGTTTTAATCAGGTAACTACAATTTATAGATAATCTATATGCCAGGTGCGATTCACTGTATCATTTCATTAAATTCTTAGAAACACTTACAAATAATTGGAATCAGAAGGGTAAATAATTGAAATAAGGTTAAAATAATACATTTATCACCTAGAGCTAGGTCTATCTGATTCTCAAGCCCATGGACTTCCCACCAATACCATACTGCCTTCCTAATTTGACAGATATAAGGAATGAACCAGCATATGAGAACACTTGAGACAAGGAGACTAACCCAGAAGTAGTTATAAGGACAAAAGTCATGTTTCTGGAATGTCAACTTGTGAAAAGACATGGGGTGTATTTTAATAAAAAGACAGGTAGAGAATAATGGCAGTATAATGTAGCATTTATGAACATAAATTCCATAACAGAAACAGACTGTGTGAGTACAAAAGCTCGCTCTATTCTTTATGTGTGATGTTGGACAAGCTGTCATTTAATAGCTTCAGTATTCTCATTTGTAAAGAAAGACTGTCTCAAGTGGGTTTTGTGTATCTTAAAGTAGTTGGTATCTGGCACACTGGTAAATATCAATGAACACTAGCTTTCTTGTCGTCATCACCAACATCATCATCATCATTATTCATGTTTGGAAATAAGAGTACAACCAAGTCTCAAGTTTTAGGCAAGTAGGAGGATAGCTGCACCCTAAAGGACACAGTAAAAATAAAATCTGGAGAAGTAACTGATTTGTGCAGGGAAATAAGTAAATTTATTTTTAGAAGTGAGTAAGTATGCCTTAAAGGTCTATGACTTTTCTGAACACTTCTACAGTCTGCTCAGTTCCCACCTTTGTGGAGGTTTTCTATGTCATTTTCTTAATCACACTGTGACTCCTTTTCTTCACTGATGTGCCAGTAGTGGCACTTAATTGGTCTCCTCAACACGGACATCAGTCCACAACAGTCGGCTCACCAGCAGAAATCTGAATTTCACATGCAACTCCTTATAAGAAGCTTCAAATACAGCTCTTATCACCACCAGTCCATATCTACCAATTCTTTTCCCAAATCGCTTGAATATAGCCAGAGAATATTTTGATATATGAGAAAACATTAATGATATACCACCAGTTTTAAAACTTCCACACATCCTAAATACTAGAATGCAATTATAAAAAATACTAGAATGCAATTATAAAAAAAGTTTCTAATACTAGAACGCAATTTTAAAAAAGTTTTAAATTAGCTGTATGTAAATATATTGTTTTTGAAGTAAATATTTACAAATTTTAGAATCAATGTTCTAATATACTAAGAAAAGCATATCAATGGTTTCTGAAAAAATACTTTTTAAGAGTAATCTCCTAAGTATCTTTCAGCTTAAAAAGTTCTAGCACATTTTTCATAACTTTATACAAATAAAGTTTTCTGTTACAATTATTTAAAATGCTGGAAAACTATCTTTCAAAGGAAAGACAAGCCACACAAACATATTTAACCCAGTTGAGAGGAACTTACAGTGCATGTTTTTGCCTTCCTTCTCTCACAGTTTGAATGTAGTATACCAAATTATCAAAGAAAAGCTTCATCATGTTCAGTTCTTTTTCTGCCCACCTGACCCAAATAAAAGAAAAAATAATTTTAAAGTGGACAGGGTAAGAGGATACATCTATGCTATGACAGTAAATATGCAAATCTAAGAAAGTCTTCAAATGTAAAATTTTTAAGTTACCAAAAAATATACAACTTTTATATTTGAATGGTGAAAAGATACAAAGCAATGTTCATTTTTATGAATTTAAAGTACCTTTATAAGTTTTTAATCTCAAAATAATGTCTGTGAAAGTGCTATTATAAATGGCTAATTTGAGTTAATATTAAAAGTAGCATAATGCCATTTCATGTAAGGATATACTATGTGCTTTGGTCATTACTTAGCAGAATATCTGGCATATAGAAGGCATACAATAAACTTACTACGTCTATCTTTTGTCAATAATTTGCTTATTTTTAAACAATTTTTTAAAAAATCAAATACCCAGCACTGAGTTCTGAAATAACCCAGAAGTACTAAAATAAAAATAGTGGCATATACATTCAGAAATCCAAGGGTCCATAACTTCCCTAATCAACATAACGTATTTCATACAAAACCTATTAGCGATTTATCTGCTAAACTATACAGATGTAGTAGTATTAAAACTCTAAAAGTTCCAATGTAATTTAAGTCATGTTTATGCTATAGCCATATTTTAAATATAAATAACTTTCACCTTGCTAATCACTAAATGAAGGTCAAGTGGTAGAAAGAAAACTTTGGGTTTGAAACTAGCTCCAATATACTTGCTACAACATGGCTTTTGGCAAGTAAACTGACTTTTGGATGTCTGTCTGAAGGTTTACTAAGAGTCAAGGATAAAAGTTTCCAAATTTTAAACTATGGGCCATTAGAATGAGTTTATGAGATAATATGTACTAAATATTCAGTGCTGCTACACATACTAGATTCACAATAAATGATAGTTTTTGTTGTTACTGATGTCAAATAACCACAGGAGCTTCGAGTTCTTTGAAGTGATGTACTTTATGAGATTTAGGGTAACAATCTCTTGTGGTAATGGAAACCCTGCTAATTTTCCTTAATTAAGCTTATTTACATTTAATTTAAGGAACAAGCTAAAACGGTTTCCACTCAGTATTACTTAGATTCAGGTACTTCATAAGTAAATGAATATTCAGAGACTGCCCCTTCTATACAATAAAGTTACTCCTTAATATGAACCACCTCCACTGCCTATAATGACACCGACTTGCCCATGTTAGCACCAAATGAATGCCTTTACTCCATTAGAATTTTGAAATTCAGCTACTTAAAAATTATAGAAAGAGACAATGAAAAAGGACACACTATTCTTGTTCTTCAGTGATATTAAATGCTTTCCCCTACCCCTCTCTTGGGAAGCTCAAGGACCTTCCTTTGCACTAACAGAACTTTCACTGGATTCTTGTTGTATTAACCAAAGAAACAGACTAAGATACTTAATAAAGGTTCAGATTAAACATATTGAGGTTCAAATTAAACATATTCCCTTTAAAAGAACAAGCAGCAGCAAGGTATATATGACTCAGAAGAACTAACTTCATCCAATCTGGAATTATAGTACAGACTTCCAAGAACTATAAAAGTGATATTCCATTGTGAAAGCAAACAAGTGTTCTTGCCACCTAAGCTTAGAATTAAGAACTTAACCTCACAAATCAATCCTTCAACAAGTTGAATTTTCCCTAAAATTCTAATGTCTCTGAAATCTCTCCAAAAGCTTATTTAGAATAAAGTATACAACACATTTTCTTTTATTTTTTTTCCCTCCTGCATACAGTTTTGCCTAATAAAGGAACAACACATTTTCTTCAAGTACTGTTTGTGGTAGACAAATTTCTCTAGGCTTATTACCAAAATATGGGGTCGATGAGACATAAAAGTTTGAAAAACTAACATTCATTAATCGTAAGTTCTCCATAAATGTAAAGGAGTACAAGTTGAATATTCCTTAACCGAAATGCCAGGGACTAGAAGTGTTTCAGGTTTTTTCACATTCTGGAGTATTTCCAGGATGCATACCAGCTGAACATAGCTAATCCAACAATCCAAACTCCAAGTGCTCCAATGAACATTCCCTTTTGAGCATCATACTGCTGCTCTGAAAATGTCGGATTATGGAGCATTTCAGATTTTAGGTTTTTCAGATTAGGCATGCTCAACCTACAACAGGGTAGTGTCAAGATTACCCCAAACATGACATTAGGTCTAGAGCCAATTCCTAGAAATGGAAAAAATTAAAGACACTCAAGAGTGTACTTTAGTATAGCTCTTCTTCAAAAGTACTCTGAAATAACTGCGTACACTAAAAATCTCCCAATTATATAGCATTAATTGCTAAAGTGCTATTCTCAAATTACAAATAAAACAAACCCAGATTTTCCTACTGATCAGGATATAATCTCCACAGGGCTAAGTGGCAGAGAAATCTAAGAAAACAAACCACATGAAACTCAAATTTTCCTGGTACAGAGTAAAAGCTTGTAGGTTAGTCAAAACCTTCACAAGTAACTATAAATATCTGAAAAACATCTTTAATACTTTTCTTTATGTACTTACATTGTTATCCAGTGTGTATCATAACTGCTCCCAAACTGCTGAAAAGTACCAAATAGTTTTGGAAGAAGACGAAGTGAAATTACTACTGACCTGAAATAGCAAAAATATATACAGATAAAATAATTTTAACTACTATGAGTGATTCCTTTTTACAGAAATTCAGCTATTTAAAATCTTAAATACTGAAAGATTTAATGAATTTTATATGTAAATTATTATACAAACATTACATGTTTTTTTCTCAAAAGTATAAATTCATTTTATACTTTATATACATTAGGCCAAGAACTCAGTTTAAAAATTACAATCCAAGACTTTTAAGGTAAAACATGCTATAAATATCTGGGTACAAAAGCAAGTGAAGAGCATTTAAAGATCTTTTTTAAATGAAACTATCTCTTCACAAGTTATTACGACCATTTTCTCCTAAATTTTTAATATGATTTGCATTCAAATTGAGAATCACAGCTTTATGAACCATGTTTTGGTTTTTGTTTTTTTTTTGAGACAGTCTCACTCTATCGCCAGGCATCAGGCTGGAGTGCAGTGGCGCAATCTCAGCTTACTGCAACCTCCAACTCCCAGGTTCAACCAGTTCTCCTGCCTCAGTTTCCCGAGTAGCTGGGACTACAGGCATGCGCCACCACACCCAGCTAACTTTTTTTAGTAGAGACAGGGTTTCACCATGTTGGCCAGGATGGTCTCGATCTCTTGACCTCATGATCGCCCGCCTCGGCCTCCCAAAGTGCTGGGATTACAGTCATGAGTCACCATGCCTGGCCAAACCATGTTACTGATGGAAGCATGCCACATACCTCAAAAGTATGAAGAAGCAGAAAGGAGAAAGGAAATTACTTTAAAACTTCAAGTACATCTGAGTCTGCCTATCCTCTGAAAGGAACAGGTATAGGACAGATACTGACATAGAAATCCTAGAAGTAGGAAAGGAGGTTGGCTGCATGAGCCTTAAAAGAGGAGGAAAAAATTCTAATGAGGAACTAAACTTAATTTAAGCTTAGGAGCCAATATTGCTTCATGAAAAAATTTTTCACGGAGTAAAACCTACTTCCTATTTAAGTGAAATTTCTTCAATAAACATGTTTTCATTTACAAAATGCAATGTGGAAGCAAGTATATAATGTTTGACCTTAGAGAAAGAGGTCATCAGGCTATTATTGACGCCAGCGGTTATTGAGTGAATAAAGTGAACAATGGTGTGGTTCATGTAAGAGAAAAACCAAAAGTAAAAATGTAGAAATAAGGCTCATCTTCCTTCTACTCCTACCCTAAAGGAATGCTTTTCTCCAGAATGTATAAGTGCTGAGGAATAACTACATTATACATGATTAAAACATTTTCAAGAGTTTTTCCTAATTATCTAAAAAAAAATTCCAACTTTTCTCCCATTTAAAAGAATCAAATTCCAAATAACAAAGACAAACACTTTAAGTGCTATAATCAAAGACAGATTCAAAGTCATCCCAAACCACTAAAACTTTATTAAAACTGATTAATTCTTTTTAATGATATAAAGTACTACTTTTAGACTACATATTAATAAGACACAGAATGGGAAGGATAATTCATTTGGTTGGTGATACTAATTTATGTTTCAGTGATAAAGGAAACTTTACAAAATTAAATATACAACTCATTATATTGTAGAATTTCTCCTATAATGACTGAGATGTTATACTGACTCGTAAACTTTTTTGCCCAAGTAATTACGACTTCTGATACGCTCACAAAACTCAGTATAAAAGGGAAGTGTTATATTCAAACCTAATTTCACTAATTTTTTCAAGAGTCAAAATTTCAAATACCAAAACACATAATACTAGGCAACAATGTGGTTAGGATAAAAAGGTTCAACGGTCAACCACAATGGTTCATGCCTGTAATCCCAACACTTTGGGAAGTCGAGGTGACAGACTGAGCCCAGGAGTTTGACACCAACCTGGAAAACACAGTGACGCTGTCTCTGCAAAAAATACCAAAATTAGCTGGGCATGATGGCACACGCCTGTAGTCCCAGCTCCTCAGGAGGCTGAGGTGGGAGATTCTCATGAGTCTGGAAGGCGGAGGCTGCAATGAGCTGAGATTGCACCACTGCACTTGGGCCTGGGCAAGAGAATGTGTCTCTGTCTCCAAGACAAGAAAAAGGTTCAATGATCCAGAGTAGTAATAGAGTAATTTCAGACTCAAGAATAATGTTATTATACTAAATTGCATTAGCTGTTTGCTTTATTCCAAGAATCTGTGTTGTAACCAAAAGCTTACAGCTATGCAATAGGGTGGTAATCCTCTAAGAATTACTACCGCAGCTTTTTATCACCATAGAACAGAGACAGTCACTGTTGGTCTTTACAGCTGAAGTTACATATGGATGATTTTATCTAATCTGGAAATCCATATTTTAAAGACATATATTCTACAAAAGTCATTTAAAAATTACAGTATATATCAAAAGTTGACATGAAATGCCATATATAATATAGTCTTTAGGGAGGGAAAACAAATTGTGTATGTGTAAATGTGTGTGTGTTACCACACTTTTTTTTTTTTGGAGACAGGGTCTCACTGCGTTGCCCATGCTGGAGTGCAGTGATGTGATCGTGGTTCACTGTAGCCTGGATTTCCCACCTCAGTCTCCCAAGTAGCTGTAACTACAGGTACCCGCCATCATGCCCAGCTAATTTTTAGGGTTTTTTTTTTTTTTTTTTTTTAATAGAGATGGGTCTTCCTATGTTGCCCGGGGTGGTCTCAAACTCTTGGGCTCAACTGATCCCCCCTCATCTCAGTCTCTCAAAGTGTTGAGATTACAGGTGTGAGACACTGCGCCCAGTCCCTTTTAGATCCTTTACATTTTCCTACCTATAAAATAAATATGTGCTCATTTTAGGAAAACAGAACAACAAAAAGGCACAAATTAAAAAAAAAAAAAAAAAACAAAAAAAAACCTCAAGCCGGGTGCAGTGGCTCATGCCTGTAATCCCAACACTTTGAGAGACCAAGGCGGGCGGATCACTTGAGGTCAGGAGTTCAAGACCCGCCTGGCGAAAGTGGCAAAACCACATCTCTACTAAAAACAGAAAAATTAGCCAGGTGTGGTGATGCGCACTTATACTCCCATATATTTAGGAGGCTGAGGCAGGAGAACTGCTTGAACCTGGGAGGCAAAGGTTGCAGTGAGCCAAGTTTGTGTCACTGAGGGAGACTTCTTCTCAAAAGAAAAAAAAAAAAAAAAAACTCAACCCTCCCAAAAATAACTGCATTTTAGAGATTCTACTCTTGATTTATTTCTTACAATCATTTATCTTCTTTCTTTTGAGATGGAGTCTCAAACTGTCACCCAGGCTGGAGTGCAATGGTGCAACTTCGGCTCGCTGCAACCTCTGCCTTCCAGGTTCAAGTGGTTCTCCTGCCTCAGCCTCCCAAGCAGCTGGGACTACAGGTGCATGCCACCACACCCAGCTAATTTTTCTATTTTCAGTAGAGACGGGGTTTCACCATGTTGGCCAGGACAGTGTTGATCTCCTGACCTTGTGATCTACCCCCTCAGCCTCCCAAAGTGCTGGGATGACAGGCTTAAGTCACCGTGCCCAGCCTCTTACAATCTTCTTTTTAACAGTTAGGTCTGCAATTGTTTGCCTAAATCATTATATAATCTTTGAAAACAGAACCCTTAATGGCTGCATGATATTTCAACTTTCATACAGTTTTCTCTTTTTATTAAAGTATAACATACATACAAAAGAGGGCACAGATATAAGGGCACAGCTCAAAATTTTGAGATAAACACATCTATGCAACCAGCAAGCAAATCAAGAAACAAATTATCAGCATTCCAGGAGCCTCTACTGTGTCCCATTCCAACCACTAGTCACCTCAGGGTAGCTATTATCCAGTCTTCACCTGTATTTACATGATATGAATAATAGAGATATATATTGTTTTTGTGACTGGCTTCTCGCAACATTATGTTTATGATATTCATCCAAGTTGTTCCATGTAGTTATTCATTAGTCATACATTGTTATTGCTATATAGCATTTCTTGGAATAGTCCACGATTATCCTTTCTACTGTTTTTTTTGCCACTTGAATAGCTATGCAAAGAATATCTAGTTATGTTATTTATTTGTGACAGGGTCTCACTCTGTTGCTCAGGGCTGGAGTGCTGTGGCGTGATGACAACTCACTGTAGCCTGAACCTCCCCAGGCAAAAGCAATCCTTCTACCTCAGCCTCCCAAGTAGCTGGGAATACAGACACGTGCCACTATAACTGGCTTTTTTTTTTTTTTTTTTTTTTTTTTTTAATTGTTTAATTTTTACCCCATTGCCAATGGTGGTCTCAAATGGCTGGGGTCATGCAGTACACCTACCTTGG